>JALHBX010000174.1:0-16600 GCA_024340025.1 Tolypocladium tundrense
GCGATCTAACATGGATGGCGACCTCGCCTACAACAAGCCGGTCAACCCTGAGAGGCGATCTAACATGGATGGCGACCTCGCCTATAACAAGCCCGAAAGCCCCAAGAGGCGATCTAACTTGGATGGCGACCTCGCCTACAACAAGCCGGTCAACCCTGAGAGGCGATCTAACATGGATGGCGACCTCGCCTATAACAAGCCCGAAAGCCCCAAGAGTCGATCTAACTTGGATGGCGACCTCGCCTACAACAAACCAGCCAGCCCTACCTAAGTAATTTCAGTGAATCACTTCGCCTCGCAATAGGAGTGCTGCTGTATACGCAACACCTTTCATACTGGGATGAGTTTGTGTCACTGCTGTGTCGTCTCATGGCTGAGAATTTATCTGGACGGTCTTTAGCTCGCGGAGGAAACGATTAATTGAACATGTCGCTCGTTAAAATTTAACGTGTCTTGTGAACGCGAACATACTGCGTATTGCTGTAAGCTCCCGGCGGCGTTTAGTGTTGTCCATATCTATGTAAGGGGGTGTATTCGTGGGGCATCGGGCTTTGCCCGGAGTGTTCCGTGGGGTGAAGGTAAAAGCGTCGTTGGTCGCATACGGGTACATGCTGTTCATTTAACATGCACCGTTCTGCGTAACGGGAATGATTGATATCAAGGTGTGATGATCTTGATCCAACGTATGTAGGGAACGCAGAGTCTCCAAGCCGTTGAGCCACCCACATTACCACGAATACCTCATTAAATCTCGAGTACAAACATACTATTGTTCAAATCCTCTCGAGATATTTTTCAGATGAATACTTGCGATATTTGCAATGCGCATCTAATAGCCAAGTACACAGGGTGCGTACTGAAAGTCGCATGGAGGTAAAGGGTTAGTTATAAGTACCAACCCAACAGCTCGCAACAGCTCACAACGTATTCCAACATACACAGAATCCCTCCTCTGCAAAGGAAATTCTAGACAGCCCATCATGCCCGAGATAAACCAGGTTCGCATTCGACACGAAAGCTTGACTGGTGACGATGCGCAATTATCATTGCGGCATTCGACTCCACTCTCTCAGATCTTGCCTCCATCGGTGGCAGGCAATATGGGGCGAGAAGCCATTTTCCAAGAAGGACAGCTTCGGGGAGGACACAGTCTATTTAAGAGTCCGAGAGTCAAGAGGATCCCTCGCGAATGTTCATCGCCGAGGTCAACAGCCCAGGCGCTGTCGATGCAGATGCCGGTGCTGCGCCGGGAGCCGCTCAGCGAAGCGCAAAGCAGCTCGTACGAGTCAGGTCTGCCATGATACGCGAAGATTCAATATCGTCGTACATCACAGATCGACAAGAGATGAGGCCCGAAATTGATGGAGCCAAGGATTTTCTCTTCTGAAAAGTTGTCATTTCGGACTGCAGGACGAGGCCTCTTCACAAAGGTGCCGGATCAGCACTGATTGAGGCCATCAAGCGCTATGGACGGGAGAAGAATAACAATACTCTTTAAGTGGACTGCTGGGCAGGTAACAGCGGCAAGTTGAACAGGTGAGGCCTGCAGCCAGCCCTGAGTCTATTTGTAGAGTAGTGGAGAGTCGCTAACACCGTTGCAGATATTACAAAAAACTTGGTTTCATTAAAGTCAGCGGCTTTTCTCTAGCAGAGCCAGTGGGGGACTTGGCCAGGCACTCTTTTCCGCATGGATCTCTAGTTCGTTGAAATAGCAAAATGGAGCAAGCCAACGAAATATGGCAGGCAAATACGAAGTAGCACATGTCCGGAACTGCTAGCTCGATCGATTAATATTAGCAACCTCAAATCGATATGAAGTGAGCTTCGGTCCCTAGCATGTTTGGAAAGCAGGGTTAGAGCAATATGAGGCACGGAAGTATACATTCGTATCATCGTTTAGGAACGCAATAAAAGTATTCAGCTTGAGAGTTTTCCAAATTGTTTTCCAAATAGGCATTCAAATTCGTGGCTGCATACCTTCCTTATGGCTACATTCGGTTGTATCTAACAACAGAGAGTCCTTTCATAAAATACTATATCTCAACAGCCTCAATACCACAGCGGTGCTATGTCCTGTCCCGACAGCGCATCCCAGACCTTCTCAATAGCAATATTAATATCTTGGGGCAATGGACCCTTCTCAATCGACTTAACATTACACTTAATAATAATGCGGCCTAGATGCTCCGAGAATTATTCCATCTCCGGGACTGAGTTGCGGTGGTAGCTAATCCAGCGCAGGGAGACCGAGACGTTTCAGATGTTGGCCGGCTTAAGAACAGTCTTGATTATGTAAATACCGTCATGAAACTCCTTCTTGTCATACTGTGCTTGAGGGAAGCGGAAGTCACATTATCCCCACCAAAGCGAGTGCCCTCGAAATTACCCGACGTGAATCTGCCAGAAAGGAAGCCAGTGGCTACTGGGCTATATGTTTTCACATGTCGTGTTAGCATAAATTCCAAACTCTGGGTATAATTTCTTTTTAACTACGCTCTGGAACGACGTTGTCTACGTCCGTACCTGTGTGCGTTGAAGATGATGCGTGCTTTCGCACGATAGGAAATAGTTGCTCTTGTCCCTGGCATACGAGATTATAAAGACTCTGGTAAATGGTGGGTTTTATGTAGCCATCGCGGTCTTCGACAAAATCAGTCAGAATATCGAGGGGAAAGTTGGACACGCCGAGCCGGGTGGGAATCAACAGCCAGCAATGATTTGACAACACATGGTGCTGGTAATGGAAGCAAACAGCGCAGGAATAAATATGTCATCCATAACTGTTGGAAATAGCCCTTCTTGCACAAAGCGGCATCCTCGACGGGGATGGTGAAGTCTGGGGGGTGATAGTAGACATTGATGAGTTTGCTGCTGTCCTCGTACTTTTGTCGCTATGAGCGTAGCCCGAATCCCGTTAACATACGGCTGCAGGAGCAAAGAACAAGAACTGAACTGTGCTTGCGGTCGACCAAGTCATATAGTACCAATCAATACAGCAGCACGAAAATGCAGAACGGCTAACTGTCAAATAACTAGACAGACTCGACAGGTCCCGCCCCTCAAAACGCTCCCACACCTCTGTCACCTCCCTCCCCAACGCTCAATCCAGTTATCCCGCACCAGCATCAGCTGCAACCCACTCACCAAATATTAAATAGCGTGCGCATTAGGACACACCACACGGGCCATTGAATAAATGGAATAGGCGGGCATTCATGCTTAAAACCCCATCCTAAGCCCTCAAAGTACGCGCATTCGTTTAGCGGTGCTGTAGGCATATTCAACGACATAGATTTCACGGTTGATAGTATTCACAATTAATTACGTGTAGAAGCGAACTATAAACTCCTGAATGTAGATGATATAAGAATCTTCGGTAGAACACCCCAGTACAGACGTTCTATCGGCAAGGCCGATGCCTATGATCCTAAGACCCTACACTACATCAATCCCTTGCCCTCACAGATGTCTACCATGCAGAATCCTTCACCACCACTAAAATAGCCGTTATATATCCTCATTCATCCAGTTCTTAATATATTGAATGCTGCAAGAGTGCCCTTGTGCTCCTATAAAGCGTGCCTCTAAAGCCGTATATGATGCAACCTGATAGTATCGTAGGCTGTCGAGCCCCTTGTCGTCCGCATCTCTTGCTATCCGAAGGCCACACTCGTCATTCCTCGAGGCTAGAGTCTAAAGGGGGGCTCTATCAAACGACATATTTGCCTTTGAGGCTTGGAATGTATGTCTAGCCGATGCCCTTTATTGTCTTTGTCGGGTGTCTCAACTGCTCCGTGCTGCCACCCTCCAAGGATATTCCGGAACCGGCCAAGAGGATTAAAGCCATCAGGTTGTAGCGTGCTGCCTGGCTAGAGAAAAGACAAGGAACTGTACGGGGTACAGGATTATCATTGTTTCACAGCGACATACTACCGTACTGGGCGAAGAGGTCACTCGTAAATGTCGGGTCAATAAGCATTCAGTTGTTTCAGTGCGCCTATGGAATGTTGCCCACCGTGCACGTCTGGACTAATCGCACCGGAGATATTGGTAGAAGCTTTAATACGGACATTCCAGGGGTAGCGGGTGTTGGATTATCGGAACACCTGGAGCACAAGAAGGGATAATAACCCAACAAGCATTGCCGTGTAGGTGTAAGTGTGTGCCCATTCCCAACTAAGTTCGTCCCAAGTGTTTGTTCAACTTAAATCTTGGATAGCGACGTTTGGAAAGCCACTGGAAAAGACATCGTTCTCATTGGCTCTATCACCACTAGCCTTGTCAGCGGTTGGTTGTATCCTGAATGCAGGTAGGGAAAATGCTGCCACGACCTTAAAGTCACGTTCAAAGGATCCCGGAGAGATATCTACCAGTTCTGTGGATAGTTCCTCTCTAGCAGCCATCTCGTCGTCATTGTGGCCAATGCAGCGGAGACTTGAGGTGCTCGCCCAGGACTGTCTATGCATTCTCGCCAATGCTGGAGCTTCGATGAGGGTCGCTTCGACCACGAAGACAATGACTAACACTGCTGCTCCATATCTACATGACAAATGGCCAATGTTGGGATAATTTTGACTCCTACTCCAGCTCCCACGTCCCGTTCTTGCACGTCGATGCCCCAGCCCCTGTTCCTTCGCCGCACAAGCTTTCCGCATTGCGTCGAACGTGTCGCTTCTAACTCAAAAGCCAACTTTTACTCCCATCCAATAGAGACTTGTCTATGGCATGCCTGTCCGGTCTTGAGGCTGCAGCCATCGTCAGCTGCATAGAAGCGCAAGATATACAAAGAGACCATGGGTTTCATGTTAAAGTCGGCCAAGCTGAGAAGTCGCTGATGATGGGTCGAAAATACTACCTCTGATCCGGTAAGGATACCAATCGCGGTAAAGTGAATTTCTCCAAAGAATGCAATCATGATACCGACGACTTTCGCCAGGATTTTGAGGAACTGATCCAAGTCGGGCTGTGGAATCCTACGCGTCCAGCTGATGATGAACACAGCCGACGGGAGTCGTTGCTTTTAGCATTCGGATGAAAGCAACTAGGGGATCAGACTTGAGCTGAAGACGCCGCCGATGGGAACAACATTTTGCAGATACAGGCAGCCAGTCATCTTCATGGTCTTTCGGCGGTCAAGCAGGGGTGCACATCGGGTTATGACGTGAGCGACAGCCGCCATGAACGTGCAGCAGTACGTGGTGAGGGTGAAAGGACAGCCGAGGCTGGCATTAGCTGGATGGCCATAATATTTCAAGACCAACTCTTTCCAGACACACGGAAATTCATTGTGTTAAAAATTCATGTATTCAGCAGATAAACAGACAAGCTGGAGCCAATCCAAGCCCTACACGCAGGCTTTCGCCCAGTGTGACCAAGAGATGCATAGCCAGAGGTTGCCAAGACGTAGAAGCCTTAACTTGAGGGCTGTGTGATAGCAGAATGAACAAGGTTTCGGCACACTCCATATGCAGACATTGTGCTGTAACACGATCAGTCCATCTCAGAACGGGGATCTTTACTAGAGGGGCGCACAATCGAGTGGATGGAACAGCCAGGGTTTTTGAGGAGCAAACACCAAGGGAGTAGGACTGAAGAGCAAAGGAAGAAAAGCAGCCAGCAGGGAGAATATTACGGAACGCAAGGTCCTCTTTACTGCAATGAAGGCCGAAAAATCGAGAATTTCAGCATTGCAGGCGGAAACGAAGAGAATTCCAGAGGTCTCTGATTGTGATGGAGGGCGGGAGACCAAGAGTGTGGCCTCCCTTGCCGTTATTATTGAATCAGCCAGACCGGCTAACAGAAGTAATGATGCACGCCTTCAGTAGATGTAGCAGATCATGTCTTACACAGGTGAGTTGGTGCTGGTAGGTTGATATGGCGTGGCTCCTAGCGCTGGTTTGTATATCGTCCGTCCGGCCCCATCTTCGGAGATCCGTATAGCAAATAGTGATAATGCATGAGTGAGTAAATGCCATTATCGCTCCCCGTCCGGGCCACACGCTAAGAATAGGGACCACGGCAAAATCAAGCGCTTGTATAATACTCTTTCCATTCATGTGCGCGACACTCCCGTGCGGTAGATAAGAGGCCAAGCAGGAAGCAGTAGAGCAATAGGGTTGGGGGCCATCAGATAGTGTAGGTGATAGGCTTCGCGCTGGAGTGTCTAGATGCGAGCATGACCCTGACGCGTAGCTGTTGATAGCATGAGCCAATTCGCTAGACTTATTTTCAATATCAGAGAGGTTTGAGGTGGTCCAAGAACCCAAACGCAGAGGTTCAGGCTTTGCGCAACAGGGGTCTCGACAGCGACTACAATCCCCGCGACATTAGATCTCCACTGCGGACTATCCGTATGCATATTACGATGGTCTGTTATATTGTTAAGAGTCGTGAAGGGGTGTTGTGATCGCTGTCGAGACCCCTGGGAAGAAGAAGGGAGGGGTCGGGGGGGGGATTGGACTGTGTCTCATGGCTCAACCCTGGCATTCCACTCCTGATCCTCCGTACCTGTACTGATGTGGTTGGAACGTGTCGAGATGGCGCAGTGCTATAATATTTCCGACTGCTCGATTATCTCGTGTTCCCGGTACGCGATGCTTTTGCCTCGCTATTTGCTGCTGTACCGACTTCACAAATCATAGTTGAGGACCATGACGATCGCTAATACCCACTCTATCTTTTCCTCGTCCCATTTTTCATCTGGATTTAATTGGTTTAGTTCAGTCACTTCACTAAGGCGACATGGTGTTGGTCGAGCTCTTCTGATCGCCTGCATTTTAATGCTGTCGATAGGGTACTTGACACACCCGTGGCGGGTGGCCGTGCCAGAGCCGACAGATGACGAGCCGGCAGTGCAGGAACCGAAGGATGATGAGTTGGTCATGCCAGGACTGACAGATGAGAAGATCTCCACAGAACCAATTCGACCTTCTGTCAAGACTCATACTGGAGGAATACCGTCGTCGTCACTAGTATCTGAACTGGAGGAGTGGGTTCCGCCGGAGGGGACCAAGGTAGTTGCACTGGTGTTTTATGGCAGGAGGGACAGGGTTAGCATTTTGGACTGCTACCTTAAGGTATGTTCCATTCGCTGTTTCTCGTGGGAGTGACTGGCTCATCGTTCTATAGAGGAACCTCAAATCCAACGGTGGTATCCTCGATGAGGTCATATTCGCAGTCAATACGGAGAATGAGGCAGATCTCAAGTACGTTGATGATCTCGTTCAATATCCTGGATACACACAGTACTTTGCCAAGCAGAAATACGAGGGGTTTTCTGGCAGTTGGGAGTGTGTCAACGAGCCCGATACCATCTATGTTAAGATTGACGATGATGTGGTGAGTTTGATATCTCTAATTCATCGGTAAGCCAATGCTGACTTACATAGGTATATATCGAAGATACCGCTTTCAAGGCCTTGGCCAAGCGCTTAATCGAAAACCCCCAACTTTTTGCCGTCTCCGCAAATGTCATTAATAACCCGGCCCTCGCGTGGGTTCATTATCACATGGGTGTCTACGAACCTTTCTGGCCTGTAATTTTCTATAGCCTTCTCACAGCATGCAGCCCCTAACAATCCAATAGGACCTTGCCAAGCCGAAAAATCTGGACAAAACTTCGTGGCGTCCATCAAGCATACCTCCATATAACGGGCCTGCTTCCGGTCCCGCCGGGTTTGACCGGGAGGGAAGGACACCTGCCCGCTACAAGGGCCATAGATGGCTCCCCGTGTCCTACTCTAAGGACGCGCATTACGATATATCCCTGACCCCAGCCTCGACTCTGACCTATGACGCCTGGGGCCCGTCGCTTCAAAACTGGGCCGCAGCTGCGCAGACGCATTACTCTTTCCTGACCCACCTGGAGAAGGGCGATACCTGGAAGTATCACTTCGACTTCTGGGATTATATGTACAACCGCGTCTCGATTAACTTTATCGGCTTGCGGGGCCAGGATATCATTGACATATTCCCCATTCCTCGTGGAGACGACGAGTCATACCTCACGGAAGTGCGACCGAAGGAACTCGGTAAGCACGTTATTGTCGATGGGCTGGGTATTGTCGCGCACTTCTCATTCGGCGCGCAACACAAGGCGCATGGCAATAGGGGCATTACCTGGACAGATCTTCTAGACCGGTATCGGGGCTATGCCGAGGAGTCCGGGTGCTCATCAGCCTGGGATTATCAGAGAGACGAAGAGGACATAATATAAAACTCAAGGATGAGCGGGCTAAGAAGTTAGACACAAGTGCCTTCCGCTAGCTATCTTATGCTATATCCTAGCGCTACTGAAATAGGACTAAGCTCAAGGCGCACTTTACTCCTAGGCTGTAGATACATCTATAGAGTTGGGAGATAGCGATAGCTTTAACATCCAAACCTATGATGGTCCAAACCGATTATATTGACAACTAGCTGCGCGAAAACAACAAGGGTCGGCATGGCATCCATGTTGCCAGCACCCAGCTTCGGCGAGGGCGTTGGCTTCCGTATCTCCGGAGGTGTTCGGGTGGCCTGGGACCCAGCAGGTCCGTACGGAGCCATGTGTCACGACCAGAGATTGAAACCGTAGTGAACTGCTCCTGGGATAAGTCGGAGGGTGGTCCTTGATTTAGAGGACATGAGTATCAATTTCATGAGAACAAATGGCTTCTCTCCAGTCTACGTACTGCACATTGGAAAACAAATTTCACAGCTACTCAGATACAGCGCAGACAGGAGGCTGCTAGCAAAGTGAACTACAAAGGAGGCATAATAAATCGAACGGCATTCGCGTCAGCAATTTGTCACCGACCGTCTTCTTTTGTACCAACGTCGTTTCCAAGTCTCAGCCCATCCATCCATTCGGAGACCAATCGACCTGACTTTCATATTAGACCAAGAAGAAAAGAGAGGATCCAATCACTTACAAAGCTGTTGTTAATCGTCTTGAGATCTTGAACACCAAGATTACCTGCATCGATGGCAATTTCGTGCTTCAAGAGGTTTATGGCCTTTTCCACACCCGGTTGGCCAAAGATGTTCGCATACATAAAAGGTCGGCCAAGGCCCACCGCCTTTACACCAAGGGAAAGCAGCATGAGTGCATCCACTCCATAACGAACGCCCCCGTCGGCGTAGACCTCAGTACTCGTAAAGACCTCTGGAGCGTGCTGATGTATTTCCAGTGCAACTTCAAGTGATGACGGAGAACCGTCTATCTGTCGGCCACCATGGTTGGAAAGAATAATAGCCGGTACTCCATGATCGACTGCTAGGCGAGCATCTTCGATGGTCATAATGCCTTTGAGGATAATGGGAAGGTTGGTCATCGTTGTGAGCTCTTTATAAAGATTCCACTGCAAATATTTAGCATAATCCAGCTGTCGTTGAGCAGAATACCGTAACGCATTAGTATCTACATACGGAGAAGGAGGAATAACTCGAATCACTGGTACCCGGTTAGCTAAGATTCGTACAGCCGAAGTTTGTGTCAGATATACTTACGCAGACCCAACGCCAAATCGTGCAGCACGGTGGCGGTTTCCATCTGCTGCAGAATCCACTGTGAAAACGATGGCGGATGCTCCGGACTTTTCAGCGCGCTCGAAAAGCTCCTTATTCTCAGAGCTGTTCGCCGACAAATACAGCTAGAATGGATTTAGCGCGCTGCCCATGCATGTCATTTCAAGCATGGGCACCTACCTGTTGAAATAAAACTTGCCCTTCGCTCTTAGCCGATGAGATTTCTTCTATTGTCTTGGAAGCAAAGAGGGCTGGCTAGGTGTAAAGAAGGGTGTTAATATCAAGTCCACAGCCACGTGCCGAGATCTTTTCATACCATATAAAGTATATTGCCCGTAGCAGCACCTTTGACAAAGTTGAGCTCGGCGTCTGGGTGTCCGTAGTCACCCCTTGCGCATGGGCTGATGAAAAAGGGGGCCGAGAAATTGTGGCCCAATAGCTTGGTCCTGTGGAGGATATGTCAGGGCTTGCACTTCATGAAGTAGAATTCCAAGGAGCAGTACGGAAGAGAGGACTCGATGTCTGAGATGTCAATCAGGACTCGAGGACGAAGGCGATATCGACGGAAGACTTCAAGGTTATTGCGATAGGACCATTCCCCAGCAGCACCGTTCCGGTAGTACGTATAGTTTCGAAGGGGTAGGTATCGGCGTGCAACCCACTCAAAGTCCGGCAAGCCTACTACACTTGTCAGGTTCGGCAATGTGCCTGCTGGCAGGTCGCCTAAGACATCATCGATTCCGGTGTCAGGCTCATTGAGGAAAGGACGAGCGGCAAAAGCCGTGTATGCCAACGTTGATAGGAGGATCGTAACGCGCATTTTCACGTTTGGCTTTGGGATGGTTTCGTTGAGCAGACCTAACTTCGTTTTGAATATTGTCAGGGGAGCTCTGTGGCCTCGGCAGTTCGAATGTTACTATTATATAGAATGCTGGCTGTTGCGATGATGATCAAGCTGCTTAAATCTAGCATGTGGGCCCTTCCTTCGAATCTCTCGCCGAAGTCCTTCGTGGATGTACGTGGACTCCTGAAACATCCCACCTTGGTCCGACCCTGCCCCTCTGCCAAGTCGCCGAGTTCGCGTGTTGCCTTAATTAAAGAGATTCTCGCCACCCACTATACGGGCAGTACAGTAGGGATTGTTATTAGCGCATTGCTCTTTACACCTGGCGCTGTATTAATGTGCTCAAATCTGCCGATTGGTAATCCTGATAAAGACAGGAGGTACGTAATGCCGAACCGCATTTCTCTTAGCTTAACTTTATGCCATTACTTAGTGTGATTGGCCCGATAAAATTAAGAGCCAGCACACACGGAGTGGTGCTACTTTACTGGTCAAAAGAACAGACCCCAGGAATCAGAAGCCCGCTAAAAGACGGAGGAAGACGGGGTCTCTTGGGCAGGCTTAGAAATGTCCATCTACGAGTAGATCCGTAAATCAGATGACACCCCATCCCCTTCCAAGTATATACCTAAGAATTATTTAGTACTTATCCCGACTCTCGAAGTAGGGCATAAGGGTGTGAGGACCGGAAGAATTTAGTCTCTGGCACTGCTGACTGAATAAGCTTAAACTCCTTCATTAACCGAAGGTTAACTCCAGCCAAGATTATGTCGACCTTCATGGGTTTCCATGCTTTATAATCGTTCTGCATGCTGCTGCCAATTGGCGGCATGGCACGAATCTTGATGATCAGGCGGTCGATAAGCTCGTACTCGATAGGCACATTACATCTTCTTCGCCACATCAATCAATTCCTTCATTGGTCGCCGCGTGAGAGGTATGGTATGGCATCGGTGGTGGAATCCAACCAGTAATGGGTGTCCAGTAACGTCAGAGTCGTGAGCAAGTTCCAGGCCACGTTCCAGACGACCTTTTCCCACCGCTGAACCTGATTGTTTGGAACCACCTGGAAGACAGTCTTGCATTGCGCCAGGAGAGAAGTAAACGCGTCGAGTCTTCGCTTCTCAACTGACTGATCTGCCGCCTCGTTGAGAAATAAACCGACCTGCATGTCTTCAGACTTGATCTGCCCAAAACGACCGGGCTCTGGCTGGATGCCTCCTGTCCAAGTCTACTAAGGAGTTAGACTATTCAAGTGATACTTGCTGGCCTCGACTCACCACACAAGAGATAATGGTCGTTTCGGGAAAGAAGGCCCGGAAGGGATCCTCGTTTCCGACGCCGTTTTGAATGATGACAAACGTCGTCGTCTCTTCATTAGCCACTGGGGCTAGCTGCGGAGGTATAGCATCCTGCTAATGGCCTTGTGCGCACAGAGGACGTAGTCAAACTTTATATCGGCCTTGTCCGCATTTCGAAACACTTTGATGGGTCAGATGGCTTGCTCAAGACCTGGGTACTCCTGGGGCATCCGGCTGGGCTGGCACTTGCATCGGTACGGACGAACCACATGCTCTCCATGATTCTCACTGTTCATGACAATGCCATGCGCCTTGACTGGTTATAATTGAATCTCGCAATGACGCCCAGTCTGACGCGAGGTGATCTGCTAAGGATGAAAGCATAGAAGGAGCCAATATTGGTTTTCTGTGTTAAACAAGGATCCGTCTCGCTTAACGGGACTCAATTGTACTCACGCCTCCAGTCCATAGACAAGGATATCGATCTGGTTGTTAGTGGTTTTTGTGGTAAACTCTGCTTTAATACTGTGGGGTTCAAGGTGTTTGTCTTAAACTTGGTGGTACTACTATTTATCACGGACTCTGCTCGTAATGGATCCGACTGTTCTGGAGCCGGAGCCCCGGGTCCTTGCTCACCGTCCGTGGGGGGTCGCATGTCTCCCCAATTCAAGTCCGATAGCGTGTGTGCGCATGCTTGTAAAATCCAGTAGGGAAACACTTTCCGCTTGAGGGTGAGTAATGAAGCACGTTTATTGGACGGGCAGAAACTTAGTCACCGTCATAATCACTCATTCACAAATCTAGCATTAGAAGCAATACAAGACGTCGACATTTCGGCAGGAGCTCTTCTTGCCGCAAGGTCGAACGGCCATCGTGACTGGAGGCACGGGGCTATCGACCGCCACTCGCAGAAGCAGGGGCTGATATCATCCTCATCCTGACTGACACTGAGTGCTCCCCCGTCGCGGACCTGGAGAAGAATCTTGAGACAAAGCACCATACCAAGACCCTCGCTGGCCGAGCCACGACCCCACGCAACCCCAGCATCCTCATCACCTACGCCGACATCCGGTGCCGGCGCCGGCACCTGGCGCACCAATTTTCCATGTAAAATTGGACCGAGGTCCTCTGGGTCAACCTCAAGACCGTCTCGGTGCTGTGCTGCGTCCAGGATGCCTACATGTTAGCATGGGCGCCTGACACCGCCCGGGCGGCTACTGCAGTAGCATCGTAACGTCGCAGGGTGGCATTGAGCAGCTGATCGGCGAGCCAGGGCAACGTCAATGCCACTGCGCCAGCGTACGAGCACATCGGGACGGACATGAACGCATCTCTGACGAACAGTGTGGGACACCCAAGGACTTCGGGGTCGACGGTTTTCCTTCCGGGTGCGGGGAGTTTGCATGATTCGGGAGAGCTCCCCCACAGTTGATGGCGGGCCGGTCTACTCTGCTAGAAACGAGTAGCCGTTCTAGTTTGTAACAATTATTCGTTGTCATCAATGGATCTGTACGGACATGTCCATACGGGACGTATTTCAAACGACTACCTGGTGGGGGTCAGCACAAGCTCTCTGGTCCTCTACATCCTCCACTTCGTGGGGACGCTTGATAGGATTCACCCGGCCCCATGGGGTAGTTCATGCTTGGCGATTCCGCTTCCACTTGCAAGGACTGCCTCTTACGAACGTACGGGCCGATATCATGATGCACCGAACCGAAAGCATCAGCCCTTTCAACCTGAGCAGTGAGCGACTACCCAATCTATCGACGCCTCCGCCCTCTGCGGCCATGCTCCATGAGATCTCCCCGTGCCCTTCCCCGCAGTTGAAGCTAGCACCCAAAGTCGGGGCCGCCCAACGGCATCTGCGGGTCGGACCTGTACTACTTCAAGACAGTTCCACCACGGCGACATCCTCATCTGGGAGCCAATGGCTCCTTTGATACTCGTTCACGAATCCTCACCAATGTCGCTTACCACTCACGAATGCTTCCTTCGGGCCCGTGGAACACCTTGCACTGATAACTGTGAAGCCCGGAAGACCAACATAGCCCATGTAGATGTGGAGGCCTTGAAGAACCACATTGGTTGGGGTGTGTTGACGTGTTGCCCTAGTCACCCCCCAGATTTGTATGAACGCCACAATGTCCAGCAGAACAAAGACGAGGTCGAACATCCAAGCCTTGACGCCCAAAATATCATCGTAGTTCCATACCATGCGCCCAAGGACCATTTACGCGAAAGCAGTCGCCCATAAGGGCGCCACCAAGATCAAGATAAATCACGCCGCGTAGGCGCCGAAGCTGTCGGGCTTGAGGATATTGGCAGTGCGGAACAAATATGTGAATGCCTGTCATAGACTTGGCACGATGACGACCCGGTAGTAGCGGATTGTTTGGCCAGGGCTGGTGAGAGTTGTTGCAACGAAAAGAGCGAGGAAGATGCCATAGGCCGCGATCGAGGGACAAAACGTCCACACCGTGTCAGGCGTTGAAAGTGCTTTGCAAGTCATGGCTATACTAGCAGGATATAGAAGGGATGTCCAATCTAAGCATAAGAAGGCTGGCGGAAGTAATTCAGAATCCAATAATCCAAAGCATGGTCATAGTATTGAGTTAGGGCCTGCATTCCCCCTGTTTCTTGCAGTTCATCGCTAATCCAGTCGTCTGAGCTCACTAATGAAAAGAATCATATTAGCCATGTGATGCTTTGGATGAAATGAGGCTACTACATATTTGCCAGTGTTCCAATTGTCTATTAAGAACCCTTGGAATGTACCATAGGACTTTAAGTTAAGAGACCTGGGCAAGAGACCTATGCTAAGTGTATGACGTTGCACGACCCGTGCAATTATATAAATATGCACGAAATGCTAAACAGGGCTGTGGTCTTTGACTTATACAGCAGATGCAATCTTTCGCTGGTAGTTGTCGTTCTTCACTGCAAGCTGTGCCTCCCAGAGCATAGCGCCACCGTAGTTAGGGAGATTCATGTTCTTGACCCCGTGGATGGCTCCAATCAAGGTGATGGCATCGACGTACCCTTCATCACCATCTGCATCACTGGCCAAGGCGCCGATGAAGAGCTTTGCCTTGCCGATTCCCTTGCTCCATTTCTTGACAGCCTGTTTGAAGCCAGACTGCGCAATGTTGCACTCTCCATTGTTATAAAATTGAACCCAGACAAAGTTCTCTGCACACGTCAAGAGGCTGTGAAGCATCGGGGAAGGGGCATTGCGGAGCGGCCGTCAGGTAGTACTTTTTGCTAGTGTCTGATTTAATGTTGGAGCACAGTCGCTTATCCATCGCTAAATAGCCTGTAGGGTTGCCAGACTCGTTGTCTGTTTGCTATAAGTATTACACGTTTTGTAGAAGAGGGCCACTACCTTATGCAACATACCTAAGTCGACACCATCCAGCTTCACATCTCCAAATGGACGGAGCTCTCTCTTTGCCGTACCGCCGAGGAAGAGATTCCAGAGAGTATCGGCTATCAGCTCTCCCTGAGAGTTGTCACGGAGTGTTACATCGGCATAGTCGTTCGCACCACCAAGGCTAAGGATGACCAGCTTCCCGGATGACTGGCACTTTTTGATTGCTGAGACCAGTGGTCAGCCGTCCTTGAGTGCAGTGGCACCGGCCTTTCGCTGAGCGTCGGATGGCTCATCCAGACCGCTGATACTCAACGACGGATAACCACCATCGCTGAAAAGGTAGTTCAAGAAAGCAAGGTTTACAATGCTGTAGGAGCTGTCGCCACAGACACTATCCAGTGTAGTGCTATCATCCTCTGCGCCCCAATAGATGGTAAGGCCGCTATTGCCAGCGGCTTGAGATGTGGCTGGTAGGACATAGGCGATGGAGCGCAAAAGGCATGTTGCGGCCAGCGCGGCAAGGAAAAACATTCTCAAGAATAATAAGAAAGTTATCTTCAGGGATAGAGTTCCCATATACAAGCGACGAAATGTTGTAAAAAAGATGACCGGATCTTCTGTATTTAACAGCAGCACTGAAAGAGGCAGCGCAGCTTCGACTTTATTTATCTTAGAGTATCTCGCTGCCTTTTCATTGAGCTTTGCCAGTTATTTCTGGTTATTGCAGCTGACGAGTCCAGGAACGGAAGGTGACGCTGACACCTCACCCATTAAGTCTCATATTAAAGGTACTGAACGCCGACTGAACCTGAGTAGGTAGCACATCACACCCTTGAGAGTCAGAATGGACTTGATTGGGCTGGGTGAATGATATGACCATGGAAAGGTAACTCAGCTTCGTCTCTGTGTAATTGTAGACCACGTTACATGTGAAATAATTGGTCACAAGATGTAACGACCATCTGCAACATATCAGTACGTCGCATTCATGTTTACGCATTTCCATCCGTCTTTGTTGCTTCCTGAGAACACTTGCCGCTCGTTCCGAGTCGCCGTCCTGGCTCATGGTCAACACTGAACAAGAGAAGTACAGGCAGCTATGCTCTCGGTGGGGGTTATGACAGAGCGGCAATGAAGATTCTGAACGACCGGCTGAATCGGTCCTTTAGAGGACCGACACATATTTGGGTTGGCTGTCTAGTTCAACAATGCTCTTCCGACGGGTGGTAGGGACTCAGGGGCGCTTTTATCTGAATGGGGAGGATCGCAGATTGCCTCAAAATGTCCCCCAAGCAGAATACTACGAGATGATTGGCGCAAAACGCTTCGGTGTTCTCCTAGCATGAAGACCAGCACCTCTTTTTTGTGGTAATAATTTCTCCGCACCTGTTCCTGCAATCGGAAGCGTGTAAGAATGAAACGCAAGTGCAATGGTGGCCTGGTGGGTTAAGCTGACTTTAGCTAGCAGCGTCCGTGTTGGAGAACACTGGGAATCTGAATGGGCGTATTGTGCGGTATTAGTGTGCGGCTTTATGAGGAATAGGTAAGCCGCCGCGGAGGCCGACCTTTTTTTTT
>JALHBX010000176.1:0-77455 GCA_024340025.1 Tolypocladium tundrense
CTGTCCGGTCTGTCGGTCTGACGAGAATGGCCGGTCTGTCGGTCTGCGGTCTGTCAGACGGACTCAGTCGGTCTGTCAGACGGTCTGTCTGTTAGCCACACTGGACCAGTGCACGCGTGTCTGATAGGGGCCGATGATCGATGCTTGTAGACTCTTGCATTGAATGTCAAATTTTAGCTAGACAGGCGATGACTGAGGAAGCACTCGGCTTGGGTCTATTCCTAAACATATAATTCTTCATCTCGCCTATTGTAGTCGCCGCTGGAGGCTTTCAAGCTGCGCAACAATAGTCTCCAAGAACGCGTGGCCGCCCTGCTTTCCCCTAGCTGCTGGGTCCTCTCGCGAAGCCGACCGCTGCACGAGCTCCATGACCCGCGAGACCGTCTGAAGGTGGTACTCGAGCTCCTCCGAGAGCCGGCGCGTCCAGACCGTGTAGCTGCCCCCGACGTGAGACTGCGTGTCGGACCTGTAGCTGGAGATCAGCTCGTTGATGCTGTCGAGCTGTTCGAGAATCGCGTCCTGCATCGAGGCGCCGGCAGACGCCGTAACAGCGCTGACCTCTATGCACTCGACGCTGGTCTCGAGCAGGTCCGAGATCTGGTGCAGCACGGCCCCGAACAGTGCGAGGCATCTGTGGCTCCCTCTACGCTGCTGCAGGTCGATCAAGCCGTTGAGGCCCATGCCGGCCTTGCGCACAATCTGCAGCACCACGTCGAGCGACTGGGACTTGTTGGCGATGGAGGCCTCGAGCACGTTGATGATTTGCGTGGCCGCCAGGACGCACTGCTTGTCCGGGTCCTTGCCGCTGGGCGTCCTCGGAGCGGGAAGCGTTATCCTCCCGCGCGATGAGGCTTGTGCGAAACGAGCATCTTGACCGGCATGCAGCATCGCGCCAGGGATGTCAAAGCCGTCGGCCCCAAACTCGGCATGGCCGGTGGGGGAAGTGAGATCCCACTCAAGCTCCCAGTGAGACATTCCGGAAGCTTGGCTCGAGGGCCTCGAGGGCTCAAAGGCAGGCTGACCGCTGAAGACATCGGCCGGTGCAAAGAGACCTGGGGGGAAGCCACCCGAGTGGACTGCCGATATTGCAGGCGACGCGGCAGTCGCTGCGTTGCTATATGGTCTCGGGTCTTCGGCACGAGTGTCACCATTCTCGGTAGTACTTGGTGATGGCAGAGCCGGCCGGTTCCCACTCGACGCCTTGCTGTGTTTGTGTGTCCGGGAAACCCGGCCGGCCATGGACAAGAGGTAGACGCATTCCAAGCCGTGCTTGGAACAGCGACCGCATCCAGTCTTTTCGCCCGAGCATTTTATCTATCACGAGTCAGTCGCACACTCGCAATCCGTCCTCGGACCACCAACCTTGGCGGCAGTGCAGTCGACGCACGAATTGCGAAGTCTCGGGGGCCTCTGTGCAGACATGGCGGGCTATACGGGGGACAGGAGAAGTGGTCACCACACCCCGGGAGACGAAGGGGAGCACTACATGACCGAGGCAAACATATCTATGTCATAGCGACGCATCGCCAGCCTTACGACGCCGGCTCGGCAGCATCCTTTGGGGATGGCGCGTTCAGTAAGATGGACGAATTGTTGGAGCGCCGGCAGGCAGCACACGTGCGCTTTGACGAGGTCAAAAAGGCCCCTTGGCGGTGCAGGTCCTCGGGACTGGCTTCATTCGGCGAAGGATCACGAACCGAGGGACTAAGCCGGGGAGTTTGCCGATCCGCGCGTAAAGGCCGGTGCGGCCCGATTCGCCACAGGTTTCGCCGTGGCGCGCCATTATTGCGCAACGTTTCTCCGGGCCCACAGAATCGGCGCTACGGACAATTAAGCTTAATTTAGTACGTACGGATACCTACGGGAAACCTGCTGAACCCGTTACTGCCGCCCGGGCCGCACCGGCCAAGCGTCACGGTGGGCCCGCCAAGCCCAGCCGCTCAGATCCAGGCCTCACCCAGCCCTGCTCGCCGCCTGCGCCGCCATGACCTGCCTCGCCGCCGCCGGCAGTCTGCCCTTCTCGCCGCTCTCCTCGATGGCCAGCATCTCGGCCGCCCACTCGCACAGCGCCGCCGCGAGCCCCTCGACCTCGGCCTTCGTGTTGTGCGCGTGCAGGACGACGCGCAGCCGGTTCATGCCCCGCGGCACCACCGGGTAGTCGATGGGGAAGCAGTTGAAGCCCGCGAGCTGCAGGTGCCAGCACAGGTACGTCGTGTACCGCTGCCGCGTCATGACGGGCACCACGTGCGTCACGAGCGGCTTGCCCTGCCAGTCGGCCATGTTGGGCACGGCAAGGATGCCCTCGTCGCTGGCCTCGTCCCAGGTCGGGTTGTCCTCGAGGGCGCGGAAGAAGTGCCTGACCAGCTGCTGGATCCAGTCTTGGAGCTATCAATCCGTCAGTACATGCCAAGGTCACATCGGCGCGCCAGCTGAACGAGGGACACGCACAGGCTGGGTTTGGTTGGTCATCATCAGCTTATATCCCGCCCGGATCGCCGCCACCATCGGAAACGACGGAGCGGTCGAGTAGATGAAGCCGCGGGCAAAGTTGATCAGGGTGTCGCGGACGGGCGCCTTGCAGACGACGGCGGCTACGGGCGAGCGTCAGCATCACGCAATTCGCGCACTCGACCGTCCCGGCTCTTCTTGGCCGCATAGTCTGGACTCACCTCCCGTGCAGGCCAGCGCTTTGCCGTACGTGTGCATCCGGATGGCAATCTTGCGCTGGAGCCCGAGCTGGTCGACATAGCCGCGGCCCTGCCTCCCGAAGACGCCGGTCGTGTGCGCCTCGTCGACGAAGAACTGCGCGTTGCCCCCCGGGAACACCTCCTCGGCAACCTCGACGAGCTCCCGCAGCGGCGAGACGTCGCCGTCCATGCTGTACATGGACTCGACGGCGATGAGCACCGACGCCTTGCCCTGCTTGATGAGCGGCTGCGTCTCGCGCACGTCGACGAGCGTCTCGCGGAAGCTGTCGACGTCGTTGTGCCGGAAGGCCCGCTTGCACGGCGCCATGCTCCCCTGCATGCCCTCGTGCATGCTTGCGTGCACCAGCTCGTCGTAGACGATGGCATCGCCGGGCCGCGGCACGGCCAGCATGATGGCCACGTTGGCCTCGAAGCCGGAGTGGAAGAGCAGCGCCGTGTCGGCGTCGTGGAACGCGGCAATCTCCCGCTCCGCGTCGTCCAGGTACGGGTTGTTGCCGTTGAGCAGCCGGCTGCCGCCCGCGCCCAGCTTAAAGTCCGGCTGCGCGGCCAGCTCGTCGAGGAAGGGCTGGCGGATGATGCCGCTGTGCGAGAGGCCCAGGAAGTCGAGGGTGGAGAAGTCGACGCTCTTGGGCGCGGGCTCGTTGTGACGGACGTGGAAGATGGCACGCTCCTTGCGCCGGCCGTCGAGCTGCTCCTCGAGGTTGCGGTAGAAGACGGACTCTTCGCGCATGCCAGGCGCCTTGGGCGGCATGTCGGGGAACCATTGTGCGAGGAGAGCTGCGTCGGCCATGGTGGATGATACGTTTGAGTCGATACTGTCTTGCTTCTCGCTCGAGGCGGCGGGTCTTTAAATCGTCATGAGCATATAATAGCAACAGTTTGATGACCACTAGCCTTGCCTGAAACTCATCGTAGTTCAGCTTCCGTACGGCATCGCGGAAACCATTTCCATTGGCGACGGAAACCATCGGCGGCGGAAACCACATCAAAGGATCCGGACGGCGTCTTCGGACTCCGTGGGTTCGAGTCGATTGTCCGTTCACAATGACACTGACACAGGCAGACTGCCTCCGACACGAATGTCCACGTGTTCCGAAGCCCGAGCAAGGGCACTTGGTCTTGGTACTTAATGACACCTATTCGCTTCTGCTCGACCACATCCAAGAACTCCAACCACTCACGACTTGAAAATGCCCGGCACAATAAAGATCGATGCCCTAGATGGGGAGGCCGACCTCGATGGATATAGTGCCAATGGACCGCCCGGCCACAATGGCAATGGCAATGGCACCAATGGGCATGACAGCAACGGCCACAGCAATGGACACAATGGGCATGACAGCTTCAACGGCAACGGCAACGGCCACAGCAATGGACACAATGGCAATGGCAACGGCACCAATGGGCATGACAGCCTCAACGGCCGCAGCAACGCCCCCCTGAATGGGAACGGCAACGCCTCAACACACGACGAGCCCATCGCCATCTGCGGCATGGCGTGCCGCTTGCCAGGCGGCATCGACTCCCCACAATCCCTCTGGGACTTCCTCATCACCAAACAAGACGGCCGGTCCCGCGTGCCAGAGAGTCGGTACAACACCGACGCCTTCTCCTCCACCACAGGCAAGCCCGGAACAACCCGGACCGACTACGGCTACTTCCTCTCCGACGACCTGCGGACCTTTGACGCCTCGCGCTTCCACATGTCCGTCAAGGAGCTGGAGCGCCTCGATCCCCAGCAGCGCCTCCTGCTCCACGTCGCGCAGGAGTGCGTCGACGACGCCGGCGAGACGGACACCTCGGGGCGCCGCATCGGCGTCTACGTGGGCGACATGCAGCGCGGCTGGTCCGACGTGTACGAGAAGGAGTCGCAAAACTACGGCACATATCACCTGCTCGGCCTGGATGACTTTGCGCTCGCCAACCGCGTGTCGTACGAGATGAACCTCAAGGGGCCAAGGTTGGACCATCGACCCCCCTCCCGTGCCAGTGCTAACGCGTAGCAGCGTGACGGTCCGCGCGGCTTGCGCCTCCTCCATCTGCGCCCTCAACGACGCCTGCAAGGCCATCTCCTCGGGCGAGTGCGACGGCGCCATCGTCGGCGGCGCCAGCATCATCCTCGGCCCCAGCACGACGATCCAGGTCGGCGAGCAGGGCGCGCTGGCGCCCGACGGCTCCTGCAAGGCCTTCTCCGCCAAGGCAAACGGCTACGCCCGCGCCGAGGCCGTCAGCGCCGTCTACGTCAAGCCCCTGAGCGCGGCTCTCCGCGACGGCAACCCGGTCCGCGCCGTCGTCCGCGCCGTCGCCTCGAACCACAACGGCAGGGTCGGCGGCATCACGGCCCCGAGCGTGGCGGCGCAGCAGGACCTGATCCGGCAGGCGTACGAGGCGGCCGGCATCAGCGACCTGTCCGAGACGGGCTTCGTCGAGTGCCACGGAACCGGCACCCCCGCCGGCGACCCCGTCGAGACCGAGGCCGTGGGCTCCGTGTTCGGCGGAAGAGACGGCATCTACATTGGCTCCGTGAAGCCCAACCTGGGCCACTCCGAGGGCGCCTCGGGGATGACCTCGCTGCTCAAGGCCGTCCTCTCCCTCGAGAACAAGACCATCCCCCCCAACATCAAGTTCGACGTCCCCAACCCCGACATCCCCTTTGCCAAGTACAAGCTCACCGTCCCCGTCGAGCCCGTCCCCTGGCCCGCGGGGCGAAAGGAGCGCGTCAGCGTCAACAACTTCGGCATCGGGGGCGTCAACGCCCACGTCATCCTCGACTCGGCCGACTCGTTCCACGCGCGCCCCCAGCTCGAGGAGGCCGGCGACCACCCGCAGCTCCTCGTCTACTCGGCCGCGTCGCCCGCGTCTCTCGGCCCCATGACGGAGAACCACACGGCCTACCTCGCCAAGCACCCCGAGCGCATCGAGGACGTGGCATACACGCTCGCCAACCGGCGTGAGCACATGCCTCACCGCGCCTTCGTGGTGGCCAGTCGAGAGAAGCCCGGGACCCCGTCTCCGGCTGCCAAGCCTCCCGCCGGTGCACCCAGAGTCATCATGGTCTTTACCGGCCAGGGGGCCCAGTGGCCGCAGATGGGTCGAGACCTGATCAGGTCGAACAAGACGTTCAAGGCCAGCATCCAGCGCATGGACGCGCAGCTGAAGAAGCTCGGAACGGCCAACTGGACCATCGAGGGCGAGCTGAAGAAGACTGCCAAGACGAGCAGGGTCGGCCTCGCCGAGTTTTCTCAACCCCTATGTACCGCGGTCCAGGTGGCCCTCGTCGACGCTCTCACGGCCGTCGGCATCAAGCCAAGCGCCGTCGTGGGACACTCCTCGGGCGAGATTGCCGGCGCGTACGCGGCGGGTGCCTTGTCCATCGAGGATGCCATCGTCGCCGCATACCATCGCGGTGCCGTCGCGGGACAGCAGACCAGGGCTGGCGGCATGGCTGCCATCGGCCTCGGGTGGAAGGACGTCGAGGAGTTCCTCGTCCCCAACGTCAGCGTCGCATGCGAAAACTCGCCGCGCAGCGTGACGCTTTCCGGAGACGCCGACCAAGTCGCCGAGGTCGTCGAGGCCATCTCCAAGGCGCACCCGGACGTGCTGGCTCGACTCCTCAAAATCAACAAGGCGTACCACTCGTACCACATGGCCGAGGTAGGCCCCATCTACTTTGACCTCGTCGGCCCCGAGGTCGGCGGCCGGGCCCCGACCATCCCCTTTTTCTCCTCCGTCGAGGGCAGGCTCCTGGGCAAGACCGAGGAGCTCGGCGCGGCATACTGGCAAAAGAACCTCGAGTCCCGCGTGCTGTTCAAGGACGCCGTGTCCGCCATTGCTCGGCACCCCGTCGCGAAGAACGCCGTCTTCCTGGAAATCGGCCCGCACTCCGCCCTCGCCGGGCCGCTGCGTCAGATACTCGCCGAGCACGCCGACGTGTCGCAGAGCCCCTACGTGGCGGCCATGCTCCGCGGGCAGCACTGCACCGAGTCTCTCCTCACGGCCATCGGGAAGCTCTACACGCTGCATGTCCCGGTCGACTTCAAGGCCATGTACCCGGCCGGCGTGACCACGCCCGACCTGCCGCCGTACCCTTGGAGCAACTCCCGCGTCTACTGGCACGAGACGCGCGTCATGAAGGAGTGGCGCGAGCGGCGGTTCAAGCATCACGACCTCCTCGGGCTCCGGACGCTCGAGTCGACCGACCTCGACCCCGTGTGGCGCAACCTGTTCCACCTCGACAACGCCCCCTGGGTGCGCGACCACGTCATCAACGGGGACGTCGTCTTCCCCTTTGCCGCCTACATCGCCATGGCCGGCGAGGCCATCCGGCAGACCACCGGCGTCGAGGAGGGCTTCCGGCTGCGCAACATCACCGCGACCACGGCGCTGGTCGTCCCCGACGAGTCCGACAAGCCCGTCGAGATGATCACGAGCTTCCGCCGCTCCGGCAACCAGCAGTGGGAGTTTACCATTGCCTCCCACAACGGACACGGGTGGATCCAGCACTTCAACGGCGAGGCGTCTGCGCTCAGCGGCCCGCTGGGCGCTTCCGAGCCCCTCCCTGAGCTGCCGCGCGCCGTCGACGCCGCGGAGTGGTACGGGATGGTCGGCCGGACGGGTTTCCATTTCGGCCCGACCTTTCGCTGCATCGAAGATCTCAAGACCTCGACCGTCGGCCAGGGCCGGGCTACGGCAACCATCAGAAACCTCCAGGGCGAGGAGTCCAACTACCACATGCACCCGACGGCCGTCGACAACGTGTTCCAACTCCTGCCGGTTGCGACCCTGCTCGGCCTAGGCTGGAAGCTCGGCCTCAACATCATCACCAGCATAGCAGAGATTAGCGTCACGGCCTGCCCGAGCGACGTCACTGCCAGCGTGACCGGCGGCATCATGGGCAACGGATCCATCGTCGGCGGCGGCGAGTGCGCGTTCGATGGGCAGACGGTCCTGCGTCTGTCGGGCACGTCCATCAGCGTGCTCGGACAGCCCGACGTCGACACACATGCCGCGGCACGGCACGCATGGGCTCCCCACGTCGACTTTGGCACGCAACTCCTGAAGCCACTCGAGGGCTCGAGTGAACTCGCCGAGCTCACCGGCCTGGCCTTGGCCTATACCAACCAGCTCCTCTCCGGCGAGCCCGACCACCTGCGGGGATACAGCGCCTGGGTCCGCGACGCAAGCTCTGATGACGGCCCTGTCGACCTCGACACGGTCAACGACAAGGCCCGCGGCCTCTCGGGGTCCCCCATCGCGGACATTGCCCGGGCCGTCGCGACCGTCGCGGCCTCTGTCGGGGATCTCATCTCGGGCAAACGCGACGCCGCAGATATTGCGAGCCACGCCCTGCTCGCCAAGCTGTCTGCCGTCGAGCTCGACAGTTCGTCCCTGATCCGCACGCTCGCACACACCAAGCCCAATCTCCGCATCCTGGAGCTCAACGCCGGATCCGGCTCGCAGACGGCAAAATACCTCCAAGGACTGCAGGGCCGGTACTCGAGATACACCTTTGCCGACGCCGGCAGGGACCCGGTCGCCGAGGCCAAGGAGAGCTTCAAGGACCACGCCAACATGGAGTTTGTCGAGCTCGACATCGGGGGGGATCTAGAGGCGCTCGGATTCGAGGATCGCCAGTACGACCTCATCATCGCCGTCAATGCCGTGCACCAGACAGGCGATTTCTCTCGCGCCCTGCGCAACATTCGCTCGCTCCTCGGCCCGCGCGGACGGCTGCTCCTCCAGGAACTGGCGCCCGGATCATCCAAGTGGGTGGACTTTGTCATGGGCGTCCTCCCGTCGTGGTGGGAGAAGCGTCTCGACGCGCAGGCCTGGGAGGTGGCACTGCGCGACGCCGGCTTGAGGGTTGATGGCCTGGCTGCCAAGCAGGGCGTCGAGCAGGTCGCCCTGGTTGCCAGGCCCCTCTCCGACAGCGTCGAGAAGCAGGTCGCCATCCTCACCGTCAACGCCGACACCGACATCGGAGCCATGTCTACGCAGCTGGCCGACAGGGGCTACGACGTCTCCCACCTCACCCTCGACGACGCACCCCCTGCCGGTAGGGACGTCATTGCTCTGCTGGACGACGACGGCCCGTTCCTCGGCGGCATGTCGCCGGAAGCGTACGGGCTCCTCAACCGCTTCGTGTCCCGCCTGGGCAGCTCCGGGCTCTTCTGGATCACCCGGCTCTCCATCCGCACGGCAGACGCGCGCTACGCCCAGGTCGTCGGGCTCGCGCGTGCCCTCCGCGCCGAGCTCGACGTCGACTTTGCCGTCTGCCAGACCGAGACGGCCTTTGCCGACGCCAAGGTCATTGACGTATTCGAACACTTCCACCAGCGATACGCGAGCGCCAGGGACCAGGACGACAGCACCCCCGAGATGGAGTACGCCGTGTACGACGGCCAGGTCAACGTCGGCCGGTACTACCCCTTTACCCTCGCCGAGGAGCAGCGGACGGCCGAGGAGGGCGACAAGGCCGTGCTGACCATTCCCCGGGCCGGCCACCTGAACGAGCTGAAGTGGCAGAGCCGCGCCGTGGAGGCGCCCCAAGGGGCCGAGGTCGAGGTAGCGGTGCACGCCGCCGGCCTTAATGACAAGGTATTTTCGTTCTTGATTCGAATATTTCACGAGGCTAACTGGACAGGATCTCGCCAACGCTCTCGGCACAAGCGGCCCGAACAAGCCCATCTTCGGACTCGAAGCCGCCGGCACCGTTCGCCGCGTCGGACCCGGAGCCACAAGGCTGCGAGTCGGCGACAGGGTCGTCTTGCTCGGCACGGAGACCCTGTCCACGACGACCAAGGTGTCGGAGCAGCTTGCCGTCCGGATCCCCGAGACGCTCAGCTTCGTCGACGCCGCCAGCATGCCGTTTGCCTTTGTGACGGCTCTCCACGCGCTCCTGGACCTGGGCCGGCTGGAGAGCGGCCAGTCCGTGCTCATCCACGGCGCCTCTCACAGCGTCGGCAGGGCCGCCCTGCAAGTCGCGCAGATGGTCGGCGCCGACGTCTTCGTGACCGACGCGGAAGAGGCCCACGCACAGCTGGTGGACGCATTCGACCTGCCGCGGAGCCGCATCTTTGCACGCGATGCCGAGGGCGTCATGCGCGAGACCCGCGGACAGGGCGTCGACCTCGTGCTCGCAGCTTCCTCGGACGGCCTCGACGCAGCATGGAGCTGCGTGGCTGAATGCGGTACCATGGTTGCCACTCGGGAGCCCGGCCGGCTCGACGTGAGCGGCCGCGGCTTCATCGCCCTCGACTTGGACAGGCTCCGCTCCGCGAGACCGGCCGTGGCCGCCCGCCACCTGCAGACCGTCATGAAGCTGTATCGCGAAGGCCGCATCTCGCCCATCCCGACCAAGGTCTTTCCCGCCGCCGAGGCCGCCGCGGCCTTTGAGTCCCTGGATCAAGGCAAGGTCGTCGTCGAGGTGCGCCCCGAGTCCGCCGACGCCCCTGAGCTGTCCGTCGCAGAGCGCGCGCGAGACCTCTCCTTCGACGGCAAGGCGTCGTACGTCCTGGTCGGTGGCTTCGGAGGCATCGGGCGCCAGGTCGCCATCTGGCTCGCCGAGCACGGCGCGGGCAACATCGTCTTCCTCTCGCGCAGCGCCGGGACGGCCCCGAGCCACGACGCGCTGATCCGCGAGCTGCGGTCCATGGGCGTCGGCGTCCAGGCCGTCAGGGGCAGCGTCGACTCCCTCGACGACGTCGCTCGGGCCGTCCGCGGCGCGACGTACCCCGTCAGGGGCATCGTCCAGATGTCCATGGTCCTGCGCGACGCCGCCTGGGCCGCCATGACGCACGACGACTGGGTCACCGCGACGGACCCCAAGGTCAAGGGGACGTGGAACCTGCACCAGGCCGCGCAGGACGCCGGGGCCGAGCTCGACTTCTTCGTCATGTTCAGCTCCATCGCGACCGTGGTCGGCACGCCGGGACAGACAAACTACGCCGCCGCCAACGCCTTCCTCGACGCCTTTGCGCAGTACCGCGTCGGCCTCGGCCTGCCGGCGTCGACCATCAACGTGGGCGTCGTCGAGGACGTCGGCGTCGTCGCCCGAGACGCCGAGCTGCTGCGCGGGCTCAAGACCATGGGCTTCGTGACGGTCCGCGGGTCGGACGTCCTCGACGCCATGTCCCTCGCCGTCAGGACGCCGTCTCCCAAGGCCGACGGCGGCCAGGCCTTTGTGCACCCGTCCGTCTTCGCCATCGGCCTCGGGTCCACGACGCCGCTGTCCTCGCCCGACAACCGCGTCCTCTGGCGCAGGGACCCCCGCATGGCCGTGTACCGCAACAGCAGCACCGGCGCCGCGCAGGCGTCCAGGAACGACGGCCTCAAGACGCTCCTCGCCTCGGCCCGCGCCGACAAGGCGGTGCTCGAGACGCCCGAGGCGGCCTCCCTGCTCGCCGTGGAGATTGGCGGCAAGGTCCTCGCCCTGCTCGGCAAGCCGGCCGACTCCCTGGAGCTGGGGCTGAGCCTGTCGGACCTGGGCATGGATTCGCTCGTCGGCATCGAGATGAGGAAGTGGTGGAAGACGGTGTTTGGCTTTGAGATAAGCCTGCTGGAGATGCTGGGCATGGGGACGCTGGAGCTGCTGGGCAAACACGCCGCGGGGCGGTTGTGCAAGATGATGCACGAGTAACTGATGGCGTGAGGTATCGTATGGCTATGCATAGATTAATTTGATTCACCCTACTCCGTATATACTCTTGAGCTTGGACCCCGCAGACGTGACATCGAGCTTCACCCAACAGGGTTTTCCCGTGACAGTACCACACTTCCGCAGGCTACCACCACAATGTCTGCCCAAGGTGGCGCGTTTGACATCTCTCTCCTAAACTGGAAGACAGACATTGAAGCAATCCCCTTGCCCGTACACTGGGACGCTCTCCAACAATATGCGCTGCGCGTGCGACAGTCCCAGTGCTCCACCCCGTCCTTTTCGACATGCGCACTGCTCCCGCAGTACACCATGGGGGGACTCCATCTTGTCCGCCTCATCGAATTCGACGATGGCAAACGCTGGGTAGTGCGCATACAGCTGCATGGCGGCACCCATCAGTCGAGCCGACTCATCCACGAAGTCCATACCCTCTCCCTCGTCCGCGAGAAGACCCAGATCCCCGCTCCCCGCGTCTTTGGATTCGAGAGCACGGCTTCAAATCCCGTCGGCGTGCCGTTCTTTCTCATGGAATTCATCCCGGGCAACACGGCGATGGATGCGTTCGGGGGCTACCACGTCCACCGTGGGGAGATTCCAGCACAACATAAATCCTTCCTCATGGAACAGACAGCCAAAATACAGGTGCGTCTCCCTTGAGGAGCGGGCGGCATTTGCTAACGTGAGCGGAACAGACAGAAATGGCGTCTATCCGATTTCCCCAGATTGGAAGAGTTATCCGCCAAAGTGATGGCTCGTACGCCATCGGGCCGTTCCCCGACTTGGGCGGACCCTTTTCCACAGCGGCCGAGTACTTCAAAGCCTGGGCGCAACACGCCAAGTTCCCGCTGTCGGAGTCGGAGTACCACCTCCTTCCAAAGGGCCTTGAAGAGGAACTTTGCTCCTCTATCCGGGACTTCCCTTCCCGCTTAGCAGCAATGGCAGGCCGTGTTCCCCTGAGCAGCGGTCCTTTTCCGCTATACCACACGGACTTCCGCCACAGCAACCTCATTATCGATGCTGACTGTACTATTCTCAGCGTCATCGACTGGGAAGACGCGTCGACCGTGCCGTGGGAGGCGGTGGAGTTTCCGCTGTTCTTGAGCGCGACACCACCGCCGATGGATGCGCCGTGGAACTACGATGCTGAGGGACTGCCGGTGGACCCTTCTGTGCGACAGGACTGGCACGAGCGAGACGAGTACGTGCGGTTCGTGCGGGAGGCCGAGGCGGAGAAGGGAATGGACCAGTGCTTGTCGACGACGCTGGCCAATCGAGCCATGCAGAACCTGGCGGGGGCATTGAAGCTGTTTCTCGATCCGGGCAAGATTGGATTCTATTGCAAAGTGCTTGAGCATTTCGCCGACCAACAGCGGTGATCTGATAGACACCGCCACTGCAGGGCATCGTCAGTACGTCCGTCTCTACGCGGGGAGACAGCCATGCCGCCGAGCCTCCTATATCCTGGCTAGTAATAGCGATTTACCTAGGTAATGCGGGAAATACGGGAAATGAGGAAAATGCGAGAAATGCCGCTCATCCTAAGAGCCGCTACCACCACCAGCATCCTCGGGCCTCTTCTCTCCTCCCCACCCTGCGACTCGTTTCGCGGACGCTTGCTGCCGGGCTGAAAGTCCGCCGCCAAGGGATTAAAGTCCAAGCAGGTCCTTCACATCGCAAGCCAAGACGCCTCTGCCGACGGCATCCCCAAACGACATCTCCGTACAACTCCAGCACCACTCCAACCAGATCGTAACTCCAGCACCACTGCCCATTCTGGTGGTCCTCGCAGCCATATTTGAATCTCGCTCATTTCCAAAAGCCGTCGCGGGTCCTTCATCGCCCTACCACCAGCTCTCCCAATAGATGCATCCCGGTCGCAAAATCCACTACGAACTTCTTCGCCTGCTGCTTCAGCTCCGCGGGGTCGTAAATCTCACCCACTGAGGTTTCCATGTGTCGCCGCCGTGTGTGAATCTGGCCGCGCACCTGCCGTATCTCATCAGAGGTCTTGTAGAAGAACTGGTTGTTTGGGGTCTCTTGGCCCCTGCCATGTCCAGCAGTGGCTTCACGGCCACCGTACGGATGCTGGCGGTGAGATCCACTGTGGTGGCCTCTGCCGCCTCGGTAGCCATCATGACCGCCTCGGACGGCGAATGTTCCTTGGGCAGCGTGGCCTTGGGCACCGCGGCCCTGGGCGACACTTCTGTGGCCGTTGTGATCGAAACTGCTCCACGGATCAGTTCTTAACCCTCGTATGTAATGACAGGAGTGCTCACTTATAACAGAGGTGCGCCCGCTGCGGCCCAGACGAGGCCAGACCAGCCTCATGGTGCCATGATGCAGCTACGGGTGTCTCCAGCTCCAAGGCAACCCGTTCATATATTTGCGCCATTTCGCGCTACGTAGGCGCGTTAAATGCAAAATGGCCGTCTCCCAGGCGTATTATAATGCCCCTGGTGGCATCAACGCCGTCGTTGCCACGTATATGAGTGGGGGAAGATGGCCTTGTCCTCATCGTCAGCCCCTGCCTCCACCTCGACGGCCTTGGCCAAAGCGACGCGAACTCCTACCCGGTTAGTACACACATCAGGAGAGGGCGAGTCATGGTACGTACGTATGGAACACTCGACAGGTAGGCTGTAGCTGCTATAGGCTGGTCTACTTGGACCATTGTAGCGGTGGTTTGTTCAGGATGATGAAAGAAAATGAGAGGTGGGGAGGAAGTGGCCTATTTATACACTGGGGTTGCTGCGCCTGGGCGCATCTGTCATTCACTGCAAGTGGCTGATTGACCTGAGCATGCAACCTGCCGTCCACTACTATTGTGACCGAACCTCACTATTGTTCTTCGGCACAATTGCGCCTCCAGCTAGACACATTGACTAACCAGACCGTCTGACCGTTGACCGCCTTTCCGCGGTACGAGCACCGTATCCTCGCCACATGCTGTCCCTGCGCTCCGATGACCAGCGCTGCGTGACACCTACCCTCGTATGGTACCACGCCTCCCGTCGGCCTGCACTATGTAGCCTGGGTCTTCCATATGCACGTCCTCGTATAGGTCGGCGATGAAGCGAAGCCTCGTCTAGATCATGCTGGAATCGCTTCTTCCGTCGACCAACGTCTCCGTAACCGGCGAGGCAGATCTTCTCATTCGGGATTCTCAGTTTCGACGTCAGTGGCATACGTGCAAGACGGGAGGGAAACCCCTGGCGCTCGCGTCAGGAGACCTTGCCCGCTGGCGTTGTTGTTCCGCCTCATCAAAGGCAGTCAGAAGAGGCTCTGTGGACACGGAGCGTGAATGAGAAAAGAGTGATTAGGTCGAGACTGGCTATGGTAGGACACCTGTTGATATTTCTCCTCCACAATGTGCCAAGTCCACAGGGTGTCACCTAGCGTGCCGTCTGTCCATCTCCCCAGCAATTTGCTCGTTGAGATTGGCTTTCCATCGTCTCGCATTAATCGTCTGATCGGGACGTGCGACGAGTGGTAAGGCAACAGCTTCTACCAGGTTGTCCGATACCTAGCAGCCTTTGAGTGCCGTGCTTGTCACAGGATAAGGTGAATGCATCCCATCTTGAGAGAACACGGCAGTATGAGATTATCCACCGCGAACTGGGCCATGGTGATGTTGGCCCAGGCCGTAACCAGCCAGATGCGGGCAAACATGACAAAGTACTCGACAGGCGGGCTGCACCTGCTGGTCAGCGGGCGAAGCAGCGTACCGAGACTTCCTGAGCCATCGTAGCATCGGTCAGACCGTACGAAGCCAGGCATCCACGAGAGCAGGATCAAAGCAAAGGCGTATGACATGCCAGCGGGATAGTTGGCGGGGAACGAGTCGGCTCGGGGAAATATGCGGAAGAGCGTCGAGGCGTCGAGGCCCAACATCCAGAAGAGAAGCGTCTCGGCCCAGACGCAGGGGAGGGCACTGTAGCTGATGATTTGGAAGAGCCGCATTAACCAGGGCATCAGCCAGGTTTCGAGGAAGAGTTGAGAAACCATATCTGTGGTGTCAATGGTGGATGAGCAGTGGATAGATAAAGGTGACCTGTGGTAGATGAGCAGTGGATAGAGGGGAGATATAGGTGACCTGTGGTTTTAGGTTTTGGAGCGACGCCTGGCCTGCTGTAAGCTTTTAGCTACTGGAGGCGCGCGAGAGAGCGATCTGATATAGAAATCCACGTGTCAGATCAGGTGCTCCGTTGACACCTGCAGAGCTTGACTCCATGTACTGGCTTCAGGTGGTCTGCGGCATGGGGAGGCTCCACCCAACCCTGACGTCTTTGAACTCTATTGCACCATGGCTAGTTGTTACCGAAGCAGGGCCCTTCATCTTGAACACGATCTCTATCAACTAGAGTTTTCCCTGTGGCAATGACGTCGCATATTTTGAGGTGGCTCAGATTTTGAGGTGGCTCAGATTTTGAGGTGGCTCAGATTTTGAGGTGGCTCACTATCTATAGAGGAAGTAAGAATATATACGCCATACGAAAGGAAGTATTCATATAGGAGTATAGTATATTTTAATGTACATCTTTACTTTTATATTTGCTAATATAATACAGACATTATATATTGCCTGTATAAAAGATATTTTTAAGGTGGGGAAGTAATATATTAGTAATAGACCTTTTAATATACCATTTACCTATATATATGCCAGATTTATATAGGCTATAAAAATGTAAGTACATATACTAAGGAATAGAAGATTAAAAAGTATACGTCTAATATACTACATACAATATAATACATATGTCTTATATAGGCTATGCGGAAAGGACTTTTCTACCTAGGAGTAGTGAATGAAATCATATAATTCTAGTATATTGCTTCCCTATATGATAAATATAATTTATGCACGCTATACCGAGTTGAACTGATGCCTCCGGGGGCCAGTTCCAACGTAATTTATTCACACATACTCCCGCCACTTCACGCCAGGTGGGTGCCTGGCCTTGTTGGAAAGGGTCATATGGCGGTCGTCGTTTATCTCCATGGCAAGAGGCTGATTTGTCGATGGCAGATGGCTGAGAGCCTTCATGGCTGAGGATTGGGACGCAGGAGAACGTATTATGCCACAAGAGGTCAGCATCACGCCTTCGTATTTGCAAAGAGAGGCATGTCGGTATGGACTTTATGAACTGCCTCTGGATTCAATTCTATTTTCCAATGCAGACGCCAGTCACAGCACCCATTGATGCCGGTGTCTTCAATAACAATGGTGGGGGCTTGTCACATTGACTCAACGGGTGCCCGCAGGAGAGCCACTGCGAGGTTTTCTTCCCCAGCCTTTTCTTCCCCAGCCTTTTCTTCCCCAGCCTTTTCTTCCCCAGCCTTTGCCTTTTCTTCGCCTTTTCACAATCACCCCTTTCGCAACCCGCAACAGCAAAAATTATACTCGCGTACCGCCTTCGTGACCAGGAACCAGGCAGGCGGAGTGAATACTGAACGAGGTACGCACGGAAACTCCCCCTATCTCGCAGCGGGCAGATAGACGCTGACAGGCTGAAGCCGTCGAACATGCCCAACGTGCAAGCCCCTCCCGAGGAATGGGCCGACCAAGTTGCCGCCATTGCGGCATGGGCGACGCCACGAAATACGGAGGCGGTATCAGAGGTCGAGTTTGGCTGCATCATCGGACAGGAAGCGACGGGCAAGTCGAGGTTCCTCCCGTGGTGGCTCTGGTCTCTTGTGACGGAGCGTGACCCCGACACGCTGGTGATTTACGCTGCCGATGATATCAGGGCCGGGCGCCTTCTCATCATGAAGGACGAGTTGAAGCAGGGCGGCGGCCAGGGACCAAGGTGCCACACGTATCCGTGGCACACCACCCTGGTGGGTGAGGCGAGGGCGAGGCAGCCCCGGCCCCCTCGACACGAAATGGCAGTCGGGTCGTACACCGCCGTGGGGCGCATGCTGAAGGGGAACGTCGATCGCCTGGACCCTAACGACCCCGACCGCAAGGACCAAGACGGCGCCGAGGCAAGCTGGGACTGCATCGGCGACGACCTGATGCTCCCGGCGCGCGTGATCCTCCTCGTCGACATCGAGCCCTCGTGGCCGGCCAGCCTGGCATTCTTGCTGACCGCCGCGCTGACATGGGCGCTGCCCGAGGGCTGGGGCCGTTGCCCTGCAAAGAGCGTCCGCCTCCTGGGCGTGTCATCCGCGGAGCCGCCGACGTGTTTCGAGGACCTGCTCCTTAACTGGAGGACCAGCCTTGGCCGCAACCGCGGCATTCATGGATTCATCCTACCGGGGACCTTGCAGCCGCCACACGCGCGTTCCCCAGTGCGGTGCGTGGCTCAAGATGATCTTGAGGGCGTGATCCGGCAGGCGACGACCGAGGTCAGCCGTGGAGAACCCCAGGCAGTTGTCTCCTGGATCGAGGGCTTGAAATGCGGTGCCGATATGACAATCCCACTCGACGGGCCGTTGTGGCACGACGTCTCGGATGCGAAGGGAAGAGACGCACGTCTTGTGACAGATGCCGAGTGGGCGCTGGGCGCCATGGTCGGCATCTGCGACGACCACCCTCGTGTGCTGTATTCCATACCAGAACCGCGCCTTGTGCCAGCTCACCTTACAGGCTACAGCGCGGTGCACCTCGTTCTGCCTTCCGTGAGGCTTGTGGAGATTCTCGACAGCCGCACCCGCCTGATCATGTTCTCCGACGTCACCGTCTCCCGCCGGGAGAGATCTCACATGCTGTCCTGGGCGGGCCGGACGACGACCGACCAGGCCAAGGTCTTCATCTACCTGGTGGACAGCAAGGCTCTCACCGCGGAACAGTGGGTGGCCGAGGGAGCAGAGGAGCAGCGCGCTCTCGTGGCCGGGCCGCAGCTCGAAGGCTTCATGGCGTCCCTGGCGAGCCTGTGTCCGTGGGTGCGGGCACCGTTGCTGATTACTATGGCCTTCTCACCGGCCACGCACGTCGTGGACAGGATGAGGCGGCAGATGCGAGTCCACGGCGTTGCGATCTGGCACCGGCAGGGCGGGGACTGTACCATTGAAGTGCTCCTACCGGGAGGCGTCTTTCCCGTCTTCCTGGACTGCCTGCAGTTCTTCCGCTACGACATCCGTCTCGCCGTGCTGGCGGCGACGCCGTCGTCGACTCCCCGCGTTGCCAGGGTCAAATGCATGCTCGCCTCCATGATGTCTGTGATGATGCTTGAAATGATGGACTTTCGCCTCCTCGACAACTTGGACCGAAGGCTGCAGCACCAGGGCATCTTGGAGGCGGCCGGAAAATGGCTCGCCAGGCCGGTCATATCCTCCGGCCTTATCTGGACGTCTTTGGCACTCTGGTCGGCCGCATCCGCGACAGGGTACAGCCCTAAAAAGGGTGGCCAGTTTCCGGCGACCGAAGCAGGCGGCGTGATTGGTAAAGTGATCCAATGCCAGACCGCCGACGCGATACACGACGCATTGATCGCCACTCTCAAGCCCCATGGGGTAGAGGTCGCAATGCCGGACAGGCTTGTGCGTGCAGAGTACACGGAACTTCAGAGATGTCTGCTCTCTGCATATGCCTACCATCTGGTCCTGCTGCAGGTGCCCGAGTGGGGGCCGAGCCAAGCAAGCGCCTACATTTACTCGGCAGGTGATTCGGTGGAAGTAGGTCTCTCTGCCCAGCTCTCCGTCGATGTGGACGAGGGGGTGGAGCGATACCGGCAGTGCACCTTTGGCCTCAGCTCGCTGTTCCTGAGGGACCAGGGCCAATCATCCATCTGCGACTGGACGAGGATCCCACTGGATGTCTTGCTCGACTGGCTCGAAGGGCAACATACCTCGGACCTCGAGGAGCTGCTGCACGGAGAGGAACCGTGCTTTAATAACCCCGACGAGCCCCAGTAACACCATCACGGCAAGGGCGTATGACAGATGGGGCGTTCCGGTTGATAGGGGAGGTTTATATCGAGCAGACCGGGGATGTAGCTGGCGTTAATGAACAGGCGACATCGAGAACCTTTGCTTGCACTTGTGTGACCGATCATTTTGTGGCTCTGTGAGCGACCCAGCCATAAACTCTCCTTGTCGCGGGAAACGCTGTAAATCCGAGCTGACCTCTTCCCACCGGGTATGGGGCAAAAGAACTGGCGGGCCATGCGTGAAATACTCGAACAAGCATACCGTACCCATCCACCTATTGTAATGCCGCGGCGTCACAATTCGCGTCGTTCTGGCTGGGTAGCCATCGATGTGCCGGCAGAGGTACTCCCCGTGCCCCAGCCAGAAGCGATTCAAGCTCTGCAGGTGTCAACAAATGGAGCACCTGATCTGACACGTGGATTTCTGTATCTGATCGCTCTCTCGCGCGCCCTCCAGCAGCTAAAAGCTGACAGCAGGCCAAAACCTAAAACCACAGGTCACCTATATCTCCCCTCTCTATCCACTGCTCATCCACCATTGACACAGCAGAAAACACCACACTCAAGTATTGTGTCAGTCACCTGACAATACCCTAGTTGCTGGAGAAGCGTCCTTGCTGTTGCTGTGTGCGGGTGGTTGTCTAGCAACCCTGCCGGACTGATTCACTGTACCACCACACACTGAGGCGACCACAACACCAACCACACTCACCGTTTACACTATTCTCGAGAGAGCATCGACGATGCGTAATTCTGGTTTGTGGAGCGGTTTCGATCGCAATGGCCACCGAAGTGGTAGGCAGAGCAGAGGCGGCCACACTGGCTTCCAAGGCGGAGGCGGCCACGCTGGGTACCGACGCGGTGGTGAGGGCCGAGGTGCCCAAGAACATGGTCAGGCCCGAGGCATGGCTGCACGGGGCGGCCACTCTAGCTACCGAGGAGGCGGAAGAGGCGGTTATCACGGCCGCTTCCACCGGCATCATCCATACATCATCCATACAGTGGCTGCCAGGGCACCGGATCGGGGGGGGGGTGTCTATCGCAGAGGGCGAGGCCGTAGAGGTCTAGGAGTCACTCTACCGCTGCCAGCTGTACCTGGCCTGCACACCGCCTTTAAATTTCATGTCATGTGATAAAACCTCGGTAAGACAGATTTGAGAACAAAAAGAATTTTCTCTCTTTACAACACGACTACATCACCAGACAACCATACACCCACGCAAGCACTACATCCCCACAATGCATACCATGGAGGAATGTCGATTTCAAATCAGATGCCTCCAAGGGGCTCTAGGAAACGTCCAGCCTCGCACGCTGGAGAGCCTGGAAAAGGCAGCGAACATCCTCATGGATGTGTGTGATCAAGTCGAAGCTGGTGCTAGCGCCAACAGCGAGCACCTCGCTGTCCGAGAGAAAGAGCTCGCTCAGCACCTCGCGGCCAAAGAGAACGAGATCGCTCAGCACCTCGCGGCCAAGGAGAAAGAGCTCGCGGCCAAGGAGAAAGAGCTCGCGGCCAAAGAGAAGGAACTCGCCCAGCAGCAGGAAGCAAGCCGCCTGGCGATGTCTGAGTGCCATCAGACCAAAGCCAAGCTGGACCGGCAGATCGCAGTTCTCGAGCATAAGGCTTCCTCAGACGAGCTACTGGCGGTCAAGCTTGATGAACTGAGAGATTCCGTCAGTCAGATCGCAGCCCTCGAGCACAGGGCTTCCTCAGATGACAGGCAAAGGAAATCTCCCCGAGTGCAAGTCCGTCCAAGCCTCCGCAAACCTGGAGGTGGCTCAGGACTAAGCTGCCCCGCTCAAGAGGGAGCCAGAAGCGATTCTAGCATGATCTAGACGAGGCTTCGCTTCATCGCCGACCTATACGAGGACGTGCATATGGAAGACCCCAGGCTACATAGTGCAGGCCGACGGGAGGCGTGGTACCATACGAGGTCGGTGTCACGCAGCGCTGGTCATCGGAGGCGCAGGGACACAAGCATGTGGCAAGGATGCGGTGCTCGTACCGCGGAAAGGTGGTTAACGGTCAGGCGGTCTGGTCAGTCAATGTGCCTGAAAGGTAGAGGCACAATTCGGTCACAATAGTAATGGATGGCAGGTTGCATGCACAATGCTCAGGTCAATCGGCGCTTGTAGTGAATCATAGACCCGTCCCCGGGCGCAGTAAACCCCCCCTCAGGGTATAAATTGGCCACTTCCTCCCCACCTCTCCTTTTTTTTTCATCATCCTGAACAAACCACCGCTACAATGGTCCAAGTAGACCAGCCTACCTGTCAAGTGTTCCATACGTACGTACCATGACTCGCCCTCTCCTGATGGATGTGTACTGACCGGGTAGGAGTTCGGCACGCCGAAGTGGCATCAAAGCCTGGCGCCGGCCGGTACAGTTCGCGTCGCTTTGGCCGAGGCGGCCGTCGAGGTGGAGGCAGGGGCCGACGATGAGGGTAAGGCCATCTTCCCCCACTCATATACGTGGCAACGAAGGCGTGGATGCCACCAGGGGCATTATAATACGCCTGGGAGACGGCCATTTTGCATTTAACGCGCCTACGTAGCGCGAAATAGCGCAAATACATGAACGGGTTGCCTTAGAGCTGGGGACACCCGTAGCTGCATCATGGCACCATGAGGCTGGTCTGGCCTCGTCTAGGCCGCAGCGGGCGCACCTCTGTTATAAGTGAGCACTCCTGTCATTACATACGAGGGTTAAGAACTGATCCGTGGAGCAGTTTCGATCACAACGGCCACCGAAATGTCGCCCAGGGCTGCGGTGCCCAAGCCTCAGCGGGAAGCACTGCCGGCAGAGGCACATTCGCCGTCCGAGGTGGCCACGCCAGCTACAGAGGCGGCAGAGGCCATCATGGTGGATCGCACCGCCAGCATCCGTACGGTGGCCGTCAAGCCACCGATGCACATGGCAGGGGTCAAGAGACCCTGAACAACCAGCTCGCTCCTGTGAGAGAAAGCGGACATATCCAGACTGTCGATATGTACAACGCGTCCCATGGCGGAGGACCTCAGAACGAGATCATCGCTAGGACCAATATGTTTGGACCGGGCACATATGCCGTCAAAACGTCGACCACCAGAGGCTGGCTGGAAGCTGCCAGACGAGTCAGGGGCGCTGGCCGTAGCCGCGGACTGGTAGCAATTATCCACGCCCCCCAGAGACAGACGCTCGCCAACAGACGATCTCTCATTCAACAGCACAGAATGGGTTGGGCAGACTTGCCGGAGCTGCGCATATACAAGCCACAACCTCAGCCGCTGATGCAAGGCACGGCCCAACAGTCTGCTAGAGGTGCCCAGCCGGCCCCAAAGGCGAAGGCGCCCAAGCCCGAGGGATTGCCAGAGTCTCAGTGGGCACCGTCGTCCGGAGCCCCCTTGTTCAGGCCGGACCCGTTTGCCGATCGAAACCAGTGCGCCAGTTGTGGCTCGGATACTCACACGGCCAACAAGTGCATCGTTGCCGACGCCAACGGGACGATCATGGCTTGCCCCTTATGCAACTGCAGGTCGCACCTGGTGGATCAGTGCCCCGTGTACGTCCGGATGACCCCGATCGTGCAGTTCTTGGAGGTCGTGGCCAAGCGTGGCAACATGCCTGCTCTGGGACTTGCGGGCCCCATCGGATGGCCCGGTTTTATGGTCGAGGGGATCCGGGCAGGCTTTCCGTCGCCGGACTGCCTTCCTTGGACGACGCTCTACACCAACGAATTCCGAGTGAAGCGGCACAACGAATGGAAGAAGCTGTTGACGCTCTACACCGACGCCGGGTTCGACCGCGTTAGTCTTCCGAGGGACCCCAAGACGTCGTCTGTGGGAATGGTGCTCAAGACCTTTGGGTTGAGCATCAGCCCCCATCAACAGACCCGAGAAGGTTGGTCGTCAGTATACGAACGGTGACTTGAATATACGCGCTGGCCACTTATGAAATTGCTTGCATGTGCCGGACCAACGTTATTCATGAGTGATGTTTAGAAACAATCAAACGTCATGCTAAGGTACAGGTTGCCCCCCATGGAAGAACGGCTCTGTGGTATGCTGCGGTGGTTCTATATATGATTTCTTCGTGCCTCGAATTCCATAGAACGTACGCTGCAACTGGAGTCACCCAATTGTGCCAGGTACCCTAGTTGCTGGAGAACTTGCTGTAGCAACCCTGGCGGACTGATACACGCCCTCGTCTATGGTGTCTCTGGACTACAGTATTCCGGTTCATTAACGTGCATTGCCCATATTGCGACCATTTGCTAGACCCGTCATTTGCTAGTCATATCACGATTATATTTGCTTCGTTCAATATATCCAGCTCCCCTCATTCGGCCGTGATGGCTTGTGAGGCAGAGTCATGTCCCTCGTCTCTTCCGACGTGTTCATTACGGACATGGAGCCACCCTCAGATGTAACCTCTGGCCACCGCTTGAGACGTAGCCGAGATACCACATCCATCGCGATAGTGTGCGGCGGCGTATATATCGCTGGTACAGTCTCTGCGTCCGTTGATACCCCTGCCTCTGGTGCTGCAGCTGTGGGTGCTGGAGCAACTCCCGACACAGCCTCTAGTGCTGTAGGTTCTGGAGCAACATCCGACACGGTCTCTGGTGCTGCAGCTGTGGGCAGTGGAGCCATGACGGGCTCCGATACGACCTTTGGCACAGCGTATGTTGGCGCTGGAGTCACGATGGCCCCTGCCTCTGGCGCCAACACAGTCTCTGGAGCAGACGCTTCAGTCCGCAAACCAAGGGTCTCTGGCGCCGGCGACTGATCGCCACCGTCCCGATCGCGACTGTGCCGCAATCTTCTATTCTTGCGCTTATTGATCCTTCCCGAAACACCGGTGGCTGCCGCGGCAGACCGCCTCAAAGCGGCAACGGAACGATGGCTCTCGGCTTCCGCCCTGGTAGCATCCCCTTGAAGAGAAGCGCTTGGTTCGGGCACGCCGTCCTCGACCACAGCAGCATCCCCGTGAGGGGCCTCATGGCCCACCGCCCTTTGCTCTACAACGGGTCTCGGTGGAGAGCCGTGGTCCGAACCCGCCACGGAGCCAAATCCCATGTCCAAGCCGTCGTCGCTCGACTCCTCTCCGAATGGATTCGGGCTCTCCTGCGGCGAAAGCCGCACTCTACCGCCCGACGACTGCCGCGCGTGTGCTGTTGACGGGTGCAGACCGTCGGTATCTTCAAATGGATCTGGACTCTCCCGTCGCGGATCCTGCGCTTGAGATCCCGACGGCCCTGCGTGTGCCACTGGGTCGGTCGTCTGCCCGGGCGCCCGCTGCAACCGCCTCAAAATACGCAGCTGGGTCAACCACGACTGCGCGTGAAGCTGCAGCATTTGTGCGGTGCCGGCCGGTGCCGTGCTGGTGCCGCGGGCAGAGAGATAGGCATCAGATGCCACGTTGACGTTTGGCGCGAGCGGATAGCCTGCCCGGCTGAACGTGTTGACCGCCTCAATCAAGTTGTTGAGGTCGCCAATCCTGACCATGTACCTCAGGGGGGACGGGTGGATCGGCCGGTCCATGGCGACGACAACGCTGCCCAGGTGGGACAGGAAGCTCGAGTCAAGCCCGGGGTTCTTGCCCCGGGCCTTTGCCTCCCTCCGGATGCCCTGGTGCAGTTCATTGACGGGCTGCGACATGCCATCTGCGGCCGCCCTCCGCTCCAGCTCGTCCATGACAGAGCATGTCGTGTCGTTGGGCACGCTCCACGGCCTGCGCTCGTCTGTGCGGCAGATGACGGCAAACTGCACCGCCCGCACCAGTTTGAGCGGCTTCCCCTCCCATAAGGGATTGGCGATGAGCTGACCCAGCTTCCTCGAGAACTGGGCGGACCAATGGGCCCCGTTCCCGGGTGATGGGTCGAACCAGAGATGATGGGCCGGGGATATTATGGCCAGCGGTGAGCATCGAAACAGCTGTAGGCTGGCCTTCCACAAGGTCAAGAGCTGGTGCTTTGTCGAGTCCATTTCCTCGAAGGCTCTCTTCTCCGGCGACGCCATCCACTCGCGGGCCAAGTCCATCTCGTCCAACTCGGTCCAGTCATCACCAAACGAGGGCTTTGCAGGGCCGATAAGGCTGTCCAGCACTGCTGGCTCATTCGGGACCGGCTTCCGGCTTCTTTTAAGGTACGCCTTGAACTGGTCGACCGACGTCCCCCACGCGCGCGCCATCGCTTCCTTGCTGTCCTTGTCCCACATGTTGCCCCCATCTTCCTCGCCATCCGCCTCTGCACCAGTCGGATTACTCCGCGGGCCTTGGCCACGTCTGGCTCTGCGGGGGCGTCCGGGACGACGGACTGGAAGAGACGCCGCAGAATCTGCAGAGTTCATATCGCGATCCTTGCTTCGTCGCTTTGTTGTGTGGTGGCTGAGAAGTGTGATTGGTGGTTGTGAAGTGTTGCACAGTCGCGACGGGGAAACGAAAGGGAAGAATTTTACCAGCCACCGTATGGCTCTAGAAAAACTCGTTCATTATTTTATAGCTTAGTCATGAATACTTTTTAAAACATTTCACTGCCACAACCTTCACGGGGGCTGCAAGAAGAGCACATGCGCCCGCTAGGTTCGATTCTACCCTTTGCGCTTCTGGCCTCCTGCCCGAGAGCGCGCGAATTCCTCGGCCTGGGATCGTATAGATCTTGGAACTCTTCTGCCCTGATCATTGAGCTGGCCGTCATGTGGGAGAAGACTCTCTCCCCGTCCTTTAGCCTCCGACTCCCTTTGCCCTTTGCGGCGAAGGATGGCTTTATTGATATAATCTTGCCCGATGGCGCCCGAGATCAGGTCTCGAGGCGGTGGGCGCACGGCCAGTGGCAGTCTTCTCGGGCTCCAGCTATAAAACAGCATGTACTGGCCCTGGTCCGAAGGATCCTCAATGTCCCAGCCACCATCTGCCACTACAGAGGAGGCAACGCCCGGCGGTATCTCCACGCCGCACGGTCCGTACATGGTGACCTGGTCTGGCTCGTGCTGGTTGCGACGCAGCCGAACGATGGCTATCAAGCTGTAGCGAACCCGCTTCTCCAGGGGCTCCCACGTGGCCGTGCCGTCTGGTCTAAGAGCCATGCCGGAGATGGGCAGCTGGACAGTCCACAAGTCCTCGAAGCTGAGTGGATGATCTGGATTCCCCGTATAGAGGACCCTGACGAAGCCCGGCTCCGAGCACATCCGAATCTCTTCCAGCTCTGGGTGTCCCTGGCGAGGGAAATGGCCCAGCGAGGCGTCGATGAGCTGCTGAAGTCTCATGCCCGGTTGCTTGTTCCGGTCAAATCTCAGCAGGTTTCTGTCGGCCGACTCTTGGCGGCCGAGTGGTAGAGCGTGGTACACTCCGTCGACAGTCTCCTGGGCGATAATGTCGAAGAAGGAAAACTCGTCCCTCGACCAGAGCGCGTCGTTCATGATCGGACAGCCGGCGAGGGCAAGAAAGGACAGGTCCTGCTTGTTGACATGACCCTGTGCAACCAGGGCTTCTATCGCCGCAATTTTGGCGAACGTTTCTTTCTCCATCTCGTCATCCGAGATAATGTCCTCGCTGGGCAGAGGGTTGCGCCAAGCGTAGACCAGGATCGGGTTCACCGACTCCTGCTTCCTGAACTCGGGCGCAAACAACATGTCGCTCCGCGCAACAAAGAGGCTGTGCGTGCGCCGGATGACCCAAACGAGGCTATCAAAGCCACTTGTGTTGTAGGGCACTCTTTCCGTTGCTGGAGGGAGGCCAGCCTCAAGCGCCTCTGCTAAGGATACTCTGTCTGCGGCACGGCTTGGGTCGCCCCGGATGTCGTTTGACGGCTCCTTGCCGCCAGCGCCAGTGGTTGGCTTGAAATTGAACATTGTTCCCAAGCGGCTCAAGCGTGCTGGAAATGGGGGACGAGCGGTTGCTCGCACGTCTAGGGAGTAGTTGTATCGTAGTCCGAGTTGCGTGCAAACGTGAACGGTGAGGACAGGGCTGGGTGGGCACGTCGGTTGCCTGGTGACGGGCACAGAGCAAGCTGTTCACTTTGGCACACACTTTTTCACAAGGTGCACTGTTTCTTCCACCACGCAAGCCCGCAAATCAACCTTGCACTGCAGGTAGCTGATCTGTTCATCACCACCACCACCAACCCACACAGCGAAAGAGTTGCCAGAAGCGTCGACATGGCTTCTTATAGGGACTATCCCGCACGCGGCCGCGACGGCCAGCGGTTCGAAAAGGAGGAGCCCGCGGTCCTCAACGACGTGGAGCTCCGACGGCCGTACCTCATGGAGTTTTACGAGTGGGCGAAGCCCAAGCTATCGGCGCGAAAGATCGAGGCCTACTACCCAACGGCCGTGGAAGAGGTCTGCTCTACCCTACACGAGGCCGGCTGGTCTTGCGTGAGGGTATCGCTCTTCGAGTTCCTTGCTGACAACAGTACTTGGAACTTTGTCTGTGAGTGAACCGCACCAGGGAAATCCCAGATCCATCTTACTGACGAGCTGCATCATAGTCAAGAAGGACAGGTCGTCCAAGGCGCCGCTGTGGCCATGGAAGGCAGACGACATCTCCTTCGGCGACGACGCGCCCTCGGACGTTTACCAAGAGTGGCTGGATAAGGCGGCCTCGCGGGTTGACGATGCCCCTGAGGCCGAGGTAGCTCAGATGAGAGACAGCCCTCCCCACGCCAAGGAGGACAAGGAGCCCCCCCTTGTTGGGAACGATACAGCTAAGGCTGAGGAGGCCCAGGCGGGAGACAACCCTCCCGATACGCAGGCAGCCGGCCTTCCGGTTCGGTGTCTCGAGCCCGGATCGAAACAAGGACTCAAGTCCTCGTTGTGGGCGGCCGGCAAGGGCCCCTCCAGCGCAACGCAGCCCAAGCCCATGTTTGACTTCGAGTCCCGCAAAGCCCCGCAGGTGCCCAGTGCAACCATCCGGGCAAACGTCTGGCACGACCAGTACGGCGAGGTGTCTTTCTATATGCCCGTGGTCGGCCCTTTTGAGCTCGCCCTTCCGGGATACCTGGACGTGGACGAGGTGGTCCTGGGCCCAGACGGCCAGATTCTACACACCGTCAACGAGCAGTCAATAAGCCATCTCGTGAGAGTTACGACGGGCACGTACTTCCAGCCGCAGCTGAAGCAGCAGGCCAGGAAGCTCGTTGTGGAGTTTGCGCCTGGATGCGGCACCGATGTCGAGAGACCAGGGAGCCAGACTGTTCTATGCCAGGTGTGGATCACCGTCGTCGGCTGGGCCACCGAGATGTACCGCGGCCACCCCATCCGTCTAGATGAGTGGTTTGAAATCTCAAATATCAGGGTAGCGCACATTGCCCTCGGCGAGACCCTGAACGACATGGCCATCGACCTCCAGTTAGCCTATGAGAATACTGTGGACCACGCGCCATTCTCCAACAGCCTCTGCCGCCAGTTCATCCAAGAGCGCAAGGCCGCCCGAGCCGAGGTGAATCAGATCATCATGGAGCATACCGATGAGAAGTCCGTCCGCGAGAGCCTGGTTGAATGGGCATTGGATAAAGCCAGCGAGGGCAGCCCTCTCACGAGGAGGCATCGCGTCATAGTGGCGTTCAAGGCGCTGCACGGCAAGTCGCCAAAGCACAAGATCTCCGCCCTCTTGTTCGTCACCGAGGCCTGGCCCCGGCCACGACGTGACCATCTGGCCTTCTAATGCCTGCGGTTTGTGACCTTGGAGAGCCGAGGGACTTATGACAGACCCAGGACCGGAAAAACAGAAAGACGGAGCAACTCTCATTGTACATAGGCGTAGTCAGTTCTCCGCCTATTTTAATAACGCGCTCGTAATTCGTACCTCATGACAATATATCTGCCAAGGAAACTGCTGGACCAGCTTTTGCATGCCTCTACCTTAACTCCAATGTCATTACAGAGCGGCTCAATGTACCTAGGCGGCTTTATATAGCCGCTATATGCTAGACTAAATAATTAATACCCCGTATATAGGGTATACTTTATGTGTAAGAAATGGCATACAAAAGATTCGTTATTTTATATAGCAGTTCTGAGTATAAGATGTCGCTCTTTTATAAGGTATAAAATATATACTATATAGAGAGAGATCTAGTAAATTATATATTATAGGGTTTATTCACTACTTTCTAGTGGATATCAAGACTTTACTATAGGGTATATAATATCTACTAATATATAGAGGGGATAGTAATTTAAAGTTTCTGTATCTTATATAGTACTTTTGAATATATAGTATCGCTCTTATATAGGGTATATAGTATATACTATCTATATAGTAAATAGTAAATAAAGATATTCCTAATTTAATATAGTAGTTCTTAATATATAATATTTATTTCGCATAGGGCATATAAGAGCCTTTTTATATATAGGATATAGTAATATAAAGATCTTATATTTTCTATAGCTATTCTTAATACTATTATAAAGTATTATATACCTTGTATATAGAACTCATATAGGGTCCTGAAATCTATTCCGCGGGGTGGTGTTTTTTGAGGCTGAAACGAATATACCAAAAGCCGAGTGCAACGGGTGCCGTGTAAGTGAGAGCAACAACGGCCTGAACGGGAGGAAAATTCATCATGAAGAACATCTATTCTGAAGGACCCAGACGCCTCTACTTAATTCACAGGGTAAGACACGTCTTCAAAAAACTCCAGCACCCGCTGTCCATCAATAATCTTTATCCCAACGAGAGGACATCCATTCTGGTGGTCCTCGCAGCCAGCTGGTTGAATGATCTCAGGCCCGTTGTCCAAGCCGAAATAAGCCGTTAGGATTAGGCAGAACAGCGGGCCAACAGGGCCGGCTCTGAGGAAGCTCAGGAGGCCATCGCGGGTCCTTTCATGGTCGTCCCACGTCACCAGCTCTCCCAACATGAGGTCGGTCGTAACGCCGCCGACAACATGAATGTCCTCAAACAGGCGAGAGATATAGCGGAGCTTCGCAGATATTTCGCTTGGATGGCCCTCATCTTTGTCCTTCTGCCGCTTGTTGCTCTGGGGCGGCGTTTCGGCTTCTAGCCTCCTCTTTCGCGATGCATCCTGGGCCTCGGCCTCCAGGCTCGCCTGATTTGCGGAGGCTTGGGCAGTCTGTACTTGGCCCTCGAGTGAGGCCACTTGGTCTTTGAGCTGCTGCTCACGAGCTGTGGCGTCTGTCTGCAGCTTGGCCAGCTCAGCTTGGAGCCGTGTGGCCTTTGCCTGGGCCTCTTCTCGCTGCGTGGCCTCGCTCCTTAGCTTGGCCACCTCCTCTTCCAGCTTCATAGCTCTGTCTTCGGACCTCTTCAAGTTATCAAACATGCCGGCAGCGCTCATTTCCGCCTCTCTCTTTTCCACCTGCTGAATCCTTCTGTCGCAGGCTGTCTTCTCGATGATAAGCTCCCTGAGACGCTCCTCCACGTCTCTGTGAGCCTTGTCCAACTGCCGAATCCTTTCGTCGCAGGCTGTCTTCTCCATGAGAAGCTCCCTGAGGCGCTCCTCCGCGTCTTTGTGAGCCTCCTCCAGCTTGGATGTCTTCTCCATACTCTTCTCCAGGAGCTCGGAGCGCCGCTGGGCCGCGGATGCTTCCTCCTGGAGCTTTGAAACTGTACCCAGGAGTCTGTCGCTGCTCTGGCAGTAGGCCTCCCAGCCCCTCTTGGTATCATCATCAAAATCCAAGCATTTCTGACTCATGTGCTTTTCGAGTAGCAGATCAACGGTCTTTTTGAAATCGCCAAGAGTCGGCAAGTTATCGACGGACCCTCGGAGCTCGCCAAAGGACTTGTTGAGCTCGTCTTTGGTTGACAGCTTGCCGAAAGGTTCATCGAGTTCCTTCTTGTGTGGCAGCTTATCGGCGGACTCCTGTAGCTTGCCGATGGACTCTCTGAGCTCACCAAAGGACTTGTCAAAGTTTTCCTGCAGAGTATTGACGGACTCCTTGAGCGCGTCGTTGGCCTCGCCAGTAGTCCACAGCTTATTGACGGACTCTTTGAGGTCGCCAAGGGATTCGTTGAATTCGTCTCTCGTCGGCAGCGTGTCGATGACCTCATCGTACTCTCCTTTGATTGACAGGATTTCCAACGAATCGTGAAGCTCTTTTCTGTTTGGCAGCTTGCCAACAGACTCCCTGATGGCATCGACGCCACCGAGAGTGAGGCCGACGGTCGCGTTGGCCGACTCGAGCGACTCCCTGATGGCCTGAATCTCGGCTGAGGAAGCCTTGTCCTTGATCAGTTGCTGCAATCTCGTTCCCGCGTCGGCAACCGCCCGGATTGCTTCTGTGACCCCGGAAATGTTGAGGGCTGCGATTTGCTCGTCTAGCTTGGTCTTGGCCTGGTCGCTGGCAGACGCCGCCGCACGGCTTTCTTCCTGTTGCTCCTTGAGCTTTCTTTCTTTGGTCGTGTGCCGCTGATTGAGATCTCTCTCCTTGGCCGCGTGCCGCTGATCGAGCTCTATCTCCTTGGCCGCGTGCCGCTGATCGAGCTCTCTCTCCTTGGCCGCGTGCTTCCGGGCGAGTTCGTCCTTTTGGACTGCGAGTCGCTCGGCGTCGTCGTTGGCGGTAGAAAGAACGCGTCCACACAGATCGTCGAGAAGGCCTACCGCGGCTTTCAAGCCGTTGCTGCTGCGAGGCGGACTGTCTCTTTGCAGAACCTGTCGGATCTTGTCAACCTGAGACCGAATATCTTCCATTGTGAGTGTTGTGGCAGTTGTGAACAGTTGTAGTGTAGTTTTCGGATAGGCTGTGCGTGTTCGTAGAAACAAAGATTGGTCGTGAGCCACCTGGCTGCTTGTGCCGTCACTCACCGCACTACAGCTGGCAGCAGGCTGTTTACACCCCTTACCACATGCAGAGGTCGAGCTAAAACTTCGTAACCGCCGCCCACCGACAAAGCCACGCACGCCGTCTGCGCAAGAAGTACGCAGACCGTTCCCGGAAACTCAAGGCCCAAGCTCGTCCGTGACGAAAACGATGGCACAGAGCCCCGTCCGTGCCGTCTTTTCGGCTGCCATGACATGGCCAGGCCACGACCTACAGACCGGGCTCTACGAGGCGCTGGAGAACAACGAATCGCTCTTCGATCTGGCGCTGACGCTGCCCCTCAAGTCTCTGCAACAGGCAAACTTCCTCGAGGAAAGAGGGATCACGTTCAGCATCAGGAAGACCGTGGAGGCGTTGACCGAGAACGCCAAAAGTTCCTGGGAGATGTACCTGCTAGTCCACTGCATGAGCCGTGACATGGTTCGCTCGCTGGTCCAAGGCACGGTCGCCTACGACTCGCGGACAGACAAGACCAAGTGGCACAGTCCGCCCGGGCTTCTGGATGGCAAGGTCCCCGGGGTCTACGTCGTCGGACTCGAGTGCGTTGGCCGAGGCGGCAAGTTTCTCACCGCCACCGAGCTGGATAAGCTGCATAACTACATCCAGGGCTCCCAAGTCATGAAGACCATTCAGCCGTTGCAGCGGACCACAGCAGATGTGCAGCAGGTGAAGTGGGTCGAGGAGGTCGATTGTGCCTTTGACCCGCCGCAGATCGGCAACGCTGCCACCAAGACCGCGGCCACGTTCATCAGCGCCCAGGGAGACGCGCTTCAGATAAAGTCTCTCAAGGAAGGGTTCGAGGCCAGGCGCGTGGTGAGCCTCGGCTTCGACCCGTCCGGCCAGACCCCTCTGGAGCAGAGCCCCCTCTACGTCGGTTGCTCGACGGACCTGAAGAGCAGGATGAGCAACTACGTGAAGCAGAATCTGAAGACGTTGAACAAGCCGCTTGCCCTGACGATCCATGTGCTCAAACGCCTCGGCATCAACGTGGACATGTGCTGCAAGGTCGCGATGCGAACTTGGAAGCCGGAGCAGCTCCCGCTGGCGGAGCAGCTCGTCGCCCTCCTGAGCATGTCATACGTCGTTCAGACGGGATTCAACGCCAAGGAGGCAGGTGGGCGACCCGGCACGACCAGCACGACCAACGAGACCTACATGCTGAGCACGTCGTGCGTGCTGTATGAGAACATGGAGGCGACGCAGGATGAGATCGACAAGCGCGAGGCGTTCCGGGCAGAGCTTGGCAGGTTGGAAGGGATGATATCCGACGCCACGGATACTGCCGAATTATTGGAGGAAAGAATGAGGGCCCTGCCTGACGTATTCTTCCAGGACCTTATGCGGTCTCAACAGTTGAAGCTTGAACGAGCAAAGGAGGAGAAACGCAAGTGGGAATTGGTCAGAGATCTGAATTTTCTTCTACATGCCATGACACCCAAACCTAGTTAGAAATTGCTACATTACGCCCACTGTGGCAATGCCGACGTCACTGTTTGCGTCATGAGACAGATATAGACGTACATTACATCCCCGCTACTTGAGCCACCATGAAATGAGTTCGAGCGACATGGGAATGGTGATGCTGTCCTCTGCAGTGCCCGGCCGAGGCAACGACAAAGTGCTTCCAGTGGCACGTACAGCCGACGCCGGGAAACAGTGCATGGTCCTAGCCCCGGTGTAGGCCACGATGATGCTTTCGGGGCTGGGCATTGTCATGATAAGCCCCTCTTCGGGCAGGTGGATGCTTGCTGGGCCATCCGCGCCTCCGGTGGCCAACAGATCCATCACCAGCCGGGCGTGATTCGAGCCATCGCCGCAAGAAGACAGCTTCTCCACTGCGTCGGAGAGGGTGGAGGACATCTCGTCACTCGGCCACCTCTCGGCCAGCGTGGCCAGCACCTGGTACACGGCCAGCCTGGCCGCGAACGTCGTACCCTTGCCACCAACGCCCAGGGCATCGCATAGACATCGGGCGGCCGCGGTCACGGTCCACGAGAGGACGCTTTGCGTCGCTTCCGCCGCGGCCTGCTGCAGCCCGCGGACCGCCTCGTAGGCCGCGGTCGCGTTGTCGTCGTCACCCCAGACACCGGGCCACAGGGATGAAAAGACACTCATGACGGCAGAGTGGTATCCCGGGACGGTGTCGTTTCGGCCCGCGGTGGCAGGCGACAGGATGTCCCAGCGGCGGGCCGCACCGACTGCCGGCTGTCGGACGGCCTCTTCCTCGAGCATGAGTGCTGCCACCTGGCTCCAGCCCCGTGCGCCGACGGAACCATCCATCAGACGGGACAGGAACGCCACGAGGTTGTTCTGCCGCCGGCTTCTCGCGGCCTGGGCCTCGTCCTGCTCGAACCGGAGGGCACGGGCATGGGCCTTCATCCGCACCTTCATGGTGCAAAGGAGGGCTTCCTTTTGGCTGACCTCTCCCTCTAGACGGCGCGTCTGGTCGCCCAGTCTGTCGATTTCGGCCTGCAGCGCGGCTTCTTGCCCGACGATGGACTCCCTGAGGATGCGCGACTCATCCTCAATGCGCAGCTTCTCGCGGGCGATGAGCTCGCTCTTTTCGGCCTCGAGCTTGTCATGCCAAAGCTTGATGGCATCGGCACCGGCCTGGCCGGCCTTCTGCGTGAGCTGATCACAGAGCTTTTCAAGCTGTGCGTCTCGGGCATACAGGGCACGCTGGAGCTCGTCGACCTCGTCGATGCCCTTCTTCGTAGCGTCCTCAATCCCGGCCCGCAGCCCCCGTATGGTCGCCGCGTCCGCCTTGGCCTGCTCAGTGAGCCTGCGGCTCTGCTCCTCGGCCGCCTTCTTCTGGGCATCGAGCCGCAGCTCGAGTGCCTGGAACTCTTCGGCGAGTCTTCTGGCCTCGGCCGCCCGCTCTTGGTCGGCCTTCTGCTTCCGCGCGTCGCTTTCGAGCTGTTCAGTCAGCCTTTCCACCTTGTTGTTGGAGGACTCGAGCTGGGCCTGGAGCTTCCGGATCTCGTGGTCCTTGCACTCCTCATTCGACAGCGGAATCGTTTGTGGCAGGATTGCACGAGCAATCTCCTCGGCGAACGGCGCCGGCAGCTTCTGGCCCAACTGTCTTGCCAGCTCTATAGCGTTGGGCTGCTGCACCAGCCATTCCGGCGTGCGCTCGAAGATCCGCTCGACCACGCGGAGCCGCATGAGGTCGGGGTCGTCCAATTCCTCCGGTGTGCCCTGTGACGTCTCGCCGTCGTGGCTGGCCGTCGTGGCCTCGTCCATGGTCGCGATGTCATCCCGAAGTACCGCCTGCTCATCCGCGAGCTTTTTCAGCTGCTCGCTCGTCTCGGCCAACCCATCCAGGGCAGTCGCTGTGTACCCCATCAGCCTGGCCTTTTCGCTGGTGCCGGCACGCACTTCCGCGCTGCGCTCAAATAGCCGTTTCACGGCCGTCCTGGCCTCGGTCATCTTGTCCCTGGGGTTAAGTTGCCCCCAAAGCTTAGATGCCTTGGCATGAAGCCTGGGGTGGTTCGAAGAAGCCATCGTCTGCCGTGGTACGTTGCGTAGACGATGCGAGGATGAATCCGGCTGCTTCTTTGCTGTGGTGTGGGGAGAAAACGTCGTGACATTGCCAGTCACGCGACGAGATGGGCCAACCACCCGCCCCACCACGATCTCGCAGCTGTCACCGCTGCGTTTTCCCCTGCCACACTGCACCTGGGGCAGAGGGAACCGTCGAGCAAGGGTGCTAGTATTCGAGCGTACATGCCCGGTGAGAGGCGTCTGACCAAGGACGTTTGCACCCTGCAGCACTGGAGCCTCCACGTGCACCGTCACTCGGCTCTGTATTTGCCCAGTCGACAAGTCTATTAGCCGTCGCGCCTCCGTGCAGCTGGCCATCATAAACCCTGCAACCGCCGGTACGAGAACGGCGACATCACTCAGCGTATGTTTCGGGTGGAGCTCAGAATGAACTCTCGTGTCACGGTTGTCCAGAGCTGGGATCCGTGTCAATCTCTCGTGTAGCGCCCACCTGCATACCGACTGTAGCACACGATGCCTTTCACATCTCGCCTCCTTGGCTGTTGGAAACTCAACGGTCTAGTCAGGGCAAACGTCTGCGGGGCATGGAGTACATTTGGTATGGGTCTGCTGGTATCCTGCCGCTTACGGCTGCATACGGGGGCATTATTGGACAGCGCGACAGAGACCTGTGGAGATGTCAACGAACAGTGGATAACCTTATTTCAACGTCCACGGCTGCATACATTTCACACACAAACATGGACGCGCGTTAAATTTTAGAGTGCGGCGGAAGACGGTGAAATAAAGGAAAAGTCTCCAGAGCCATGGTAGTCTCTTACAGCATTGTTCACGGAGGTGCAAGCAGATATTATCAGTGTCGCCCACTAGGAGGCCAGTCGTGTGTACCCATTCCCTGTTTCCTTCGGCCTTCTGTCATACTGTCCCAGCCACATCGCCAACATGCCCGACTCATCATTTTCCAACGTCGTTATTGACCTTGCTGCGGGAGGGGAGCTCAAGGAGACCCTCGCCCTGTTCGCCGGCAGTAACGGAGCCCTCTACGGCGCTCTCGCTGTCGCCATCTTGCGACCCCTCGGAGGAGCACGCTGCGGCCGTGGAGGTCGACGGTGCAGTGCCGACCGTGGCCTCTGACTTGGTCTTGGGCTCTGCCGGGCTCTCGGCCGGGGCATCCGCCATGGGCTTGTCGGCGGGCTCGTGACTGAACCCGAACGTCTCATAGACCTTTTCCCGCGTCGCCGTTTTTGGGTCCCTCGGAAGATAGAGACGGTCGAAACCGTAGTAGCTGTAAATGTCTAGCAGCTCGCTCCATTCCTTCGGTTTCGTCAGGCGGAATTCCTGGGAAAACCCATTGGTCCACGGAAAGGCCTGGGGCAGTCGGATTTTGTGCTCGACAGCCTCGAGCAACCCCTGCTCCCATGAGCCGTTTGCCAATGCGAGAGGGGGCATGTTGGCACGCCTTCCCACGACCTCCCGGAACTTCAACTCCGGGGTCATCGCCATGTACTTGAGGCACCGATCCACCAGGTGATCCCTGGTGTTGCAGAGGGGGCAAGCCATAATCATGCCGTTCAGGTCGGCCACGATGCACTCGGGGACCTTGTGGGTTGTCTGGGCGCAGCTAGCGCACCTGGTCTCCTGGGCCGGCACCGTTGGGGGAGCCGTAGACGGGCCCGCCGTCGGCACGCAAGCAGCGAGCGGGCTCGGCTTGCACTGAGACACCTCCAACCCTGCAGGCCGGGAAGCCGCGATGATGTCGTCTAGGGGGTCAGGGCTACCACCCGTGGGAGCGTCCCGGGCTGCGACAGTCTCGGTGGCTGTGGCTGACTGCTTGTCAGCCTGCTTCGGCCGCGCGGGCCGTCGCCGGCCAACAGGGCGTCGTGAGATTTGGCGGTCGAATTCGATCGGCTGCGTTGGCACCCGGCCACGAACGAAACCCTGCAGCGCTTTGAGGGACGTCCGCTGGGGAAACATCTCGGGCTTGGGGGCGTGCACAAACCCCGACAGCCCGCGGCCTCGGCTGCTGGCCCTGGCTCGTCGAGCCAGGTCATGCCAGGCTCGGGTGGTCACGACATTGAACGCCAGCGTATCCTGCCCCATGACGTTGACGTTGGCCACGAAGTCATTCTGGGGCCCTCCGCCCTGGGACGCGTTGTAGATTTCCATGGACTGCATAACGCCATTCTCGTCCCGAGCACCCGCGAAACCGACGCGGTCCACGACTGACAGAGAGCCCCATCGAGGGGCGAGCTGGCTGTTGGGGACCTGCTGGCTCCTGCTGCTTCCTCCGGTGCCTTGACCGTTATCGTATGGATGGTGGCGGTTCGAGTGGCCGTGGTGGCCGCCTCTGCCACCTCCTCGGTAGCCGGCGTTGCCACCTCGGAGAGCGACTGTGCCATTGGCTGGGGCGGCAGCGACTGGTTCATTGCCTCGGGCACCTCGGCCCGCCACAGTGCCTCCGGCTGGAGCATTGTCTCGGGCACCTCGACCCCGGGAACCGCGGCCCTGGCCGCCACGTCGGTGGCCATTGCGATCGGAACCGCCCCACGAACCGAAACCCTTTCGCGCCATCTTGTTAAGCGATGGGGAAAAAGGAAAATTGGTATAAAAGAAGAAGTGCGTGTGCCTACTTGGTGGTGATGTGGTCGCGTGTTGTTCGAAAGGTGCCTGGTGATGATGTGGTTGGTGTGTGTTGCGAAAGACTTGTGTATTTTCGTTGTTTTACGCACCACCAGAGAACACCTCGACAGTCTGAAATTTCACCTTATCACATGACTTGGTTGCTGTCGTAACGCGTTGCTGCTGTTCAAGCAACAGCTGCTCAACAGCTGTTCAATAGCTGTTCAATAGTTGTTCAGGTCATGGTTGCTAGGGGACAACACCGAACTGTCAAGCCAAAGCTGTCCACGCCACTCGGCCATTCTATAATTGCTATTCGTATAGCCTGTTTCTAATTCCGGCAGTGATACTCTTCATGCATTAGTCTTGTTGTGGGCACGAGAGCTGGCACTGGAGCCCACATCGCCACTGCCACGCCGCACCCAATGTTCGCATAAACACAACCATGCCATGTGCCCAAGGAATTTAGTACTGGACTGCTCGATGCTGGGCGCTCGCAGTTTCTCAAGGAGCCTGGAAACAATCTTACACAATACAGTACTTTAAGAGACTACGAGGTGGTATCTCACAAGAGGAGATGTGTGTCGATCCGTGCAGGGCGGCAATCCAGGACCAGGCAGGCTAGCCCTCCCTCGTTGATTAGTGCGATAGACGGTACGGGTTGATAGTAATATTCCCCAGGCACCTGGTTATCGTGGTATAATATCGTCCAAACAGAGAGCCGCCTTGTAAGAGTTGTGGCCTATCGAGGCCTTGTTAAGCACTGCGGCTGCCGCTGCGTACATCTGGACCTGACCGAGGAACTGGGACGTCTCGGACGAGGATACACAGGGCGCCGTGAATAGCAAAGTGCTTCAAGACCGGTGCTGTTGAGTCTCGCCGCAAGGAACTCGTTATGTGCTAGCATTCCAAGCATCATTGGCCGGCGTCATCCTGGACGACCCGGTTTTCTGGGACAGATCGTGCGGGGGCGGCGTCTGGAGAAGTACGGACTACGTACGAGTACTCATATGGTCCACAGACGCGGTGGATGTTGCCATCTCGTCTCCCGAGCGAGCCAAGATGCGCCCTCGGCGTCGGCTCGTGGGCATCCGAGGTAAAGCTCGGCGAGGTCGAGCTCGGCGAGGTCGCAACCAACAGGCGGCCTGGGACGGGCCGCGACACGGGCCGGCAGCCGACGGCTCAATCTGACAGACCCGCGGCATCCATAGCGAATGCTACGCTCACGGACCGAGCATGCCGAGCGGCGTTGGATCCGCAGGCCTGCATCCAAATTGGCAGCCGGATGCAGGTGAATTCTGTTGTTCCTTGATCCTGCGCACATGCTTGGAATGCCACCATCGGGCTGACCAACGGGGCGCTAGGTGGTGCCACGCCCCACTGCGGTCAGCTCCAACTCCTCACGACTTCTTCCCAACCCCTCCGACAGCACATCACGAGTCCGACATGCCTGACAAGCGCAAAGAGACGGCCTCCATGCCCGAGCGCGACGAGACGGCCATGCCCGAGCGCGGAGAGACGGCCGGCGCGCCTGACGAGCGGGCGGCGCCCGACCGCCCCCGCAAGGAGCTGTACCCGATGGTCAATTGGAAGTACGACCTGTTCCTCTACGTGCTGGGCAACCTGGTCGACCTGTTCTTCCGCGAGGTGGTGCCGAGGGGCTCGTGGAAGGTCCCGCGGTCCGGCCCGGTGCTGTTCGTGGCGGCACCGCACGCAAACCAGGTGAGTCGGACGCCGCGCCGCGCCGCGCCCGCGCCGTGCTGACCTCGCAGTTCGTCGACGCCCTCATCCTCCAGCGGACGCTGCGCCACGAGGCCGGGCGGCGCGTGTCGCTGCTCATCGCGCAGAAGTCGGTCCACGGCTTCATCGGCTGGGGCTCGCGGCAGGTCGGCTCGGTGCCCGTCGGACGCGCGCAGGACTCGGCCAAGCCGGCGGCCGGGCGCATCTACCTCCCCGACCCGATCGGCGACCCGACGCTGGTCCGCGGCGTGGGCACGCGGTTCGGCGAGGGCGAGGGCGAGCCGCACGGCATGCTGTTCCTGCCGCCGGGCAAGAAGACGACGGGGGCGAGCGTCGACATCGCCGAGATCGTGGGCCCCGAGGAGATACGCATCAAGCGGCCGTTCAAGGGCCGGATCGCCATGCGGCAGCTCACGGGCCGCGACGACGTGGACGCCGAGGGGCGCTTCACCGACGCGGCGCTCAGGGGCCCGGCGCCGGGCTTCGGGGGCACCGAGTACCGGCTGGCGCCGCACATCGACCAGACCAAGGTGTACGAGGCCGTGTTCGCGCGGCTGCGCAGCGGCGGGTGCGTGGGCATCTTCCCCGAGGGCGGCAGCCACGACCGCACGGAGCTGCTGCCGCTCAAGGCGGGCGTGGCCATCATGGCGCTGGGGGCGCTCGCCGAGTCGCCCGGGTGCGGGCTCAAGATCGTGCCGGTGGGCATGAACTACTTCCACCCGCACAAGTTCCGCTCGCGCGCCGTGGTCGAGTTCGGGACGCCGTTCGAGATCCCGCGGCACCTGGTGGAGCTGTACCGCGACAACCAGCGGCGCGAGGCCATCGGGCAGCTGCTCGACACGGTGTACCAGGCGCTGAGCTCGGTGACGGTGTCGGCGCCCGACTACGACACGCTGATGATGATCCAGGCGGCGCGGCGGCTGTACAACCCGACGGGCAAGAAGCTGCCGCTGCCGGTGGTGGTGGAGCTCAACCGGCGGCTGGCCATGGGCTACGAGCGCTACAAGGACGACGAGCGCATCTCGTCGCTGTCGCGGTCGGTCAAGGACTACAACTCGCAGCTGCGGTACCTGAACCTCAAGGACCACCAGGTGCAGTACGCGCGCATGTCCATCCTCAAGGTGCTGCTGCTCTTCGTGTACCGCTCGGCCAAGCTGGCGGTGCTGTTCGTGTGCACGGTGCCGGGGCTGCTCATGTTCGCGCCCGTCTTCGTGGCGACCAAGATCATCAGCCGGCGAAAGGCCAAGACGGCGCTGGCGGGGTCGACGGTCAAGGTGCGCGGGCGCGACGTCATGGCGACGTGGAAGATCCTGGTGGCGCTGGGCCTGGCGCCGACGCTGTACCACGCCTACTCCATCGCCGTCGTGGCCAAGGTGTGGCACGACCGCCTCGGGGGCCGCGTGCCGGCGTGGGTGCCGCTGTGGGCCGTGTACCTGGCCGTGTGGCCGGCCATGATCGGCGTCACCTTTGCGGCGCTGCGCTTCGGCGAGGTGGGCATGGACATCTTCAAGTCGCTGCGGCCGCTGGTGCTGTGCCTGGTGCCGACGTCGACGTTCAACATCCACAAGCTGCGGGCGCGGCGGGCGGAGCTGAGCGCGCAGGTGACGGACCTGATCAACGAGCTGGGGCCCGACATGTTCGCCGACTTTGACAAGACGCGCCTGGTGCCGGACGCGTCCAGGGTCGAGGGCGCGGGCGCGCAGGCGGACGCGCGGGCGGACGCGCGCAGGCGCCGCGACAGCGACCAGTCGAGCACCGGCTTCGGCCTCGAGGTGGAGTCGCCGCCGTCGCTGTCGCGCCGCAGCACGACGCAGTCGAGCCGGGCGCTGCCGCGCAACGACTCGTTCAGCAACATCGGCGCCGTGGGCATCTTCTCGACGCGGCCGCCGTCGCGGTCGCGGAGCCGCTCGCGGTCGAGCAGCGCGGGGGGGGGGCTGGGGTCGAGCGCGTTCCCCATCAGCGGCTTCACGACGCTGGACTCGGCCGAGGGCTTCAACGAGGCGAGCAGGAAGATCCGCGCGGCGATGAAGGACCGGCGGAAGAAGTCGGAGCGGGTGATGCGGGCGGGGGAGGACAGCGAGGAGGACGAGTACGACGAGGCGAGGAAGAAGGACATGTGAGGCCAGTTGTATACGGAGTTCTTGAATTGCAGTCGCTTGTACCTGAGCGATCCGATGACCGCCATGAGGACGCCCGATGGGACGCCCAATGAGGAATCCGCCGTTGGCGATAATCAGCAACTGTCATCCACCGGAGATGGCTTGGCGCCAAGACCGGGCGTCCGGGGATCTGATAAGGGCTCGGAGATACTCGGCGATAGGCAAGGGGCGTGACGGCGAATATAAAGTACGCATGACGGAGTATATAAAGCGATGCATTTAGCACGATGCATTTAGCACGATTCATTGATGCACGATGCGCTAGAACCTGCGGATCTACACATTGCGACGACTGACGGCAGGAGCTTTGGCCGGACCCGTTTCGGATCTGATAACGAGCCCCAGAAAAGTTTCGGGCCGGCTCCAATACCCGCCGTCCATATAACTGGCCCTCGCCATGCCTCCTCCACCACCAGCACCGCTCCCGCGCATGCCCGCCAAGCAGAAGATGGCCGTCTCGCTCAAGTCCCTCATGTCGTCGGTGCTGGGGCGGCCCGGCGCCGACGGCGGCGCGCCGGCCGCGACGGAGCTGTTCGCGCGGACGGACCCGGCGGCCGACGGCGAGGAGTGCCTGCGCGACTGCGACAGCTGCAGCGTGCGCTACCCGCGCGGCTTCAAGGTCGACGACGAGGACGTGCTGTACGGGCAGATCAAGGGGTGGAGCACGCACATGGTTGTGGGGACGGGCAAGGCGGACTGGGTGAGGGATGTGGGGGATGAGAGGGGGAGCGTGATGGAGGCGGTTAACCGGGCGGACGGGCCCAAGAACGGGGTGAGTTGACCTCTATCCTGAATGGCACAGCGTCAGCAGGATCACTATCGTCACCTCCATCACCTCCATCACCACCACCATCGTCATCCTCATCACCACCACCATCGTCATCCTCATCACCACCATCACCATCACCGCCATCATCACCATCACCACCATCACCGCCATCACCACCTCCATCACTATCACCACCACCACCACTGCCACCACCCCGCTGACAACCTAGAAACTCATGCTCTCGGCGTCCAACATGCCCACCCCCCACGACACCAGCGACTACTCCGAACCCACCACCGTCCTCCTCCTCCCCGCCTTCACCCTCGTCCGCAACGTCCACCCCCGCAACGTCCCGACCCTCATCGACCTCGTCAGCGCCGCGCCGACCAACACCTCGCCCCTCCGCCCGGCCCGGCTGCCGCGCACGCTCCCCGGCGCCGACCCGTCCGTCCCGGCCCTCGCCACCGCGGCGTGCCCGCACAGCGCCGTCATCCTCATGTGCAGCCAGAAGACGCGCGACGCCCGCTGCGGACAGAGCGCGCCGCTGCTGCGCAAGGAGCTGGAGCGCCACCTGCGCCCGCTGGGCCTGTACCGCGACCTGCACGACGAGCGCCCCGGCGGCGTCGGCATCTACTTCATCAGCCACGTCGGCGGGCACAAGTACTCGGCCAACGTCATGGTCTACCGCCGGCCAAACGCCTTTGGGCAGGACGCCGAGGCCAACGGGGCCGCCGAGGATGGCGACGGCGACGTCGGCGCCAGCCAGTGCATCTGGCTCGCGAGGGTCCGGCCCGAGGACTGCGAGAACCTGGTGCGGTACACGGTGCTCAAGGGCAAGGTTGTCAAGCCCGAGAGCCAGCTCCGCGGCGGCTTCGACAGAGCCAAGGGCTTGACGAGCTGGTGAGGACGCGAGGCGGGATCCATAGACACCGGCATCACAATAGACGAACCGCGCATGCATCAGCTCGTCCGCGTCCAGCTCGTCCGTGTCCGAGCCCGTCAAAGTGCTCGTTGGCCGTTGTGAAGCGTGTATTCATGCTGAGCTATGCTGATGCTCTCCCAATCCAATCCATGCGCCATATGCTACAGTGTCGTTGATCCGTATCCTATATCCAAACAAATGCCGTCTCATAGCCTCATTATCGCCCGAGTATGTTCCAGATCATGCCATTTTGTCCGTTCCTCCACATTTTCATTCACCACCGGCACGCTCGTCAGTCGTCCGCTATCCCCGTCGACGCGCTGCTCCCGCTGCTCCCCGAGGTGACGCTGAGGTCCCTCCGCGCGGCGTGGACCAGCTTCCAGATGCCAAAGGACACGAGGGCCAGGATGGCGAAGAGGACGATGATGATGATGGCGATGACGTAGTTTGTTTGCACCATGGCGCCCGTGGTCGTCTGAGACGAGCGGTCGGCGGTCGGTGGAATGCAGCGATGGGGGCCTGGTCTCGTTAGTTCAGCACTTCAGGCCCGACTGCGGTCCTTTGCACATACCGCGGGATGATGGACGCGACGGCGACGAGAAAGTCCTGTCGAGTCCTGCTGCAAGTGATTGGCTTTACAGAACCGGGAAATGCAGGACTGGAATGTGCGGCGCGCACCAGCGCTCATATAATGGTTGCCCCGCCACCGACTTTACGCAGAGTCAATAAATCGCAAGGCTGGAGCGCCCCACCGTCGTTGGCTGCGCAGGGTCAACGCTGCGGGGCCTCGCAGTGCAGAATTAGCGCCGCCATTGGTGCGAGACGCCGCGTTCATGATACAGGCACTCCTCTGAATTTCCCATGTACACCCGGCAAGCCTGCCTGTTCCAACGATCGCGGACAACTGCCCGTCAAGTCCTTACGCCCAACTCCATCTCCAGACCTCACTCCGCGGCGGCCCTGTTCTCGTCCCGGATGATCTTTACGTGTCGCTCGTAGAATTGGAGCATCTATCCACGGTCAGCCGGTTCGGCATGCGGCGCGGGCGCGGACTTGCCTTTTGGGGGCACTTTTTGTAAATGACCGACGTATCGTGCTTGGTCTTGCGGCCGTTCTTCCAGATAAGATAGACGACCAGCTTCCCGCTGCCCTCGTCCTCGCAGGCGTCGATGGACTCGATCTCGTCCTCCCACGAGCCCGCCGGAGGGCTCCATTTCTTCGAGGTCGCCGGGGGCGTCGAGGCTGCCGGGTGGGCGCCGTCCTTTCGCGATCGCTTGGTCGCGGGCGCTCCGGTGGACGTCCTGCCGCGCTTCTTGCCTCGCGCCGCCTTGCCCGACTCCTCGAACACCTTGTCGCGGCCGCCGATGCGGGCAAAGTAGAGCTCCAGGATTTCCGAGGCGGATTCCCTGTCGGCGTCAGCGGCGCCCTCGGCTCGAGCGGTGGCACTCACATCAGGTTATCCTCGGGCTCCCAGGTCAGGTCGCTCTTCTTGTCCCAGCCCTCCCACTTGACGAGGAACTTCAAGGATCCCTATGGCGGGTTAGCGGGCTCACCGAGCGGGACGGGGCGCGTACGTCTTCGTCGACCATGTGCTTCTTGATGGCCTCGACGATGAACCTGCAACTCGTCAGCACGTCGCGTCGAACGGGGGCGGCGTCCCTACACATCTTCTTCGAGGCTGTCGACCTCCTCTTCGTCATCTCCGCCCTCGTCGTCGCCGTTTGCGTCGGCTCCGTTGGCGGCAGGTTCGGGTCCGGGCGAGTCGCTGGCAAAGTCGTCGTCAGCAGAGGAGTTGCGCCAGGAGCCGACGGGCTGGGGCTCGAGGTCAGATGCCTCTGTGTCGCTCAGGGCTGCGGTGTTCTTAGCAGGACGTCTGGGCGCCATTGAATCGAGGTGTGGGGAAGGATGAAGGGTGCACGGCACGCGCAGGGTTTACGCTGCGGCCGTTTGTTGCGGTCGCTGGCAAGCTGGGTTGGGGCTGGACGGGCAATCGGGTAGGGCAAACGAACCTGGCGGCATCTCTGCTGTTCGTCGGAGACTCGATCGCAGCTGGTTAAACAGAAACATGCATGGCAGGGTGGTGACTGTCGGTGAGACGTGCGATCGGGGTTGCGGCGCGCTTCGGTGTTGAGCTCGCGTTGCTGGTTGATGAAGTTGGCGCCAGGTCCCGTGACCAGGCCAGCTTCCCCGCGAGCTGCCCCGAGACCCACCGTATATCAACTCCAACCTTCAACGCGTCTGATCCGACTGCGTGGACGCCTCGTTGCATTGACACCCAGGCCGTCCGAACTCGGCCCGAGTGCAGTCTGTAAATGAGTGCTCCCGTGTCAACAGCGCCCAAGTTGCTCATCACGCATCACGGTGCTGCATGTCACAGCGCCCAATGCCCTGCATGTCAACAGCGCCCATGCTGACTGCATATGTCCTTGTCGTGTCAATAGCGCCTTGCCGTTGGACGCCAGTCGTTAAATAGCGCCTGTGTCGAAGCAGCTATCAACTGCATACTGAATATTCGAGACATCAGCCACAATGACAGACAACCTCCAGTTCCGCATCGCCACCCCAGATGATGCGGCTCGGCTTCAACAATTGGTGCAATCCTCGTTTCGCGCCGAAGACAGCAGACCGAGGTGGACGGCGGACATGGAGCTCGGGCGGCGCTTCAGCGTCGACGTCGAGCAGATACTTGCCAACATCACCAAGCCCGACAGCGCGATCCTGATGGCCACCCGCAACGGCGTCCTCGTGGCCTCCGTTGAAGCTTGCAAGCGCAGCGCCGACCTCGCTTGGCTCTCCATGCTCGCGGTGGACCGGCATCACCAGCGCGGCGGCGTCGGGCGCCAGGTCCTCGCCTATGCCGAGGACTACAGTCGACGGGCCTGGGGCGTCAAGAAGCTGGGGTTGAACGCCCTCTCGACGCGCGAAGAGCTCATCTCGTGGTACATGCGCTGTGGCTATCAAAGGACGGGCGAGCTGACGCCGTTTACCGTGCGCATCGACGGCGTGGCATTGCCGGATGACTTGTGTTTTGTCGAGTTGGAAAAGGATGCGAATCTGAGCCTCAGCGCTAGATCGGTGTCTGTTGAATAACATCAGACCAGCAACGCCGATAGAGCCAATCCCATTGCACCTGCAACGCGCTTGAAACTGTCGTCGCTCTGATCTGGAAATGCTCGCAGAGTTCATGTGCTAGCACTGTGTTGTGCCGACCGGTCTCTTGACGCGGCATCGGCGCTTCGAGATACGTCGCATACAGCGCTTGTCACCTGACGGTCACCATGTTGTCAAGGTCCTTGAGGACATGCGACGGTCAGGATAGAGTTCTCGTCTGCCCCAGCGTGTGCTCTGATTCAGCCCTCCTTGTTGGGCTCTGAGTGGTCGACGTGTCTTCGGAATTGTGAATTGTCTCAGTCAGCTACGGACTCGAGCTGCAGCCCCAAGGTCTTGACTCACGTGTCATCTTCACAGGATCCTTCGCCCCCAGCTCTTGACGTACGTATCTGGTGTGTCCTCGCCCCAACGTGGCAGCAGTCCCTGACGGTTGGCCGCCCCATCCGCCAGTGTGCGCTGGGAGCACAACCCTCGAGTTGTCCTCGTGATAAATCTAGCATACTGTTGGCTGGCGACGGCGGTCCGCCTCGGGGTCCGACTCGGGTCCGTGGTCCAAAGCCCGGGTTCCTGTGCACGCATCGACGCCGGCCACGTTGACTGACAGTCTTCGGGCTTGACATGTGCACGTTGGCCCGTCGAGGCTCTCAACCGGCGATAACTCGCATGTACTCCGCACCGCAATGCCAAGTGGACGCATTCCGAATCCTTGCTGGAGGAAGGCGAGTCTTGCGCCTCCTATGTAGCAGGCGATATCAGGCACATGCGCATCCAAGCGGAATCTCTGTGCTTCCATTCCTTACAGCATGCGTTACGGGCCGGCCCGTCCCAAGTCCATGGATCCATCTACAGCTGCGGTACAACCGCCTCATCTTTCCGCTGCAACTGTAGATTCGAGGCGAAATGCGGGACAGCTGATATCAATCATCTGAACCTCCAGCTCGTGTGGATGCGACTCCGATGTGGCGATCTTGGCGCGCCACTCCGTCAGTACAGCCGACCGCAAAGGCGACTGAATGGGTCACAACCACAGTTCTGAGACTATCTTGGCAGTGACAGATGCTTCGGCTGATGCATCAGCAGGTGGAATGATGCGTCTCATGACGCGTCTTGTCGCCGGGAGCTACAAGACACAACAATGCCAAGACGAACTCGTGTACCAAGGACGGAGACTAGGACCGGAGAACGCGCGTGGCTGCATTCCGACGGGTGGGTGACTGCAGCACTCGCGTCGATGACCGGCGTGGGCATCAGCGTCCAACAATCGCGCATCGCTTGTGCTCTAGAGCATGTCGACTTCCTAGTACGGACTACTCCGTAGGCGTTCGCATAGCGATGCTCTCTACGTATTACGCTTGTCATGCGGCGGCAATGGCTCGGCTCGCAGAAACGAACCTTGTGTCATTGGCCCCTTGCCTCGAGAGGCAGGACTACAACAGAAACGATCGAAGCCGCGATGCATCCAACACGTTAGCCTCATGGGCTTGGGTTAAGCTGCTCTCGGGTCTGATCATCCACCTTCCTCCTTCTGTATACAGAAGATGACACGGAGTGAGACCAGAGGTCACCCGCTGCTCTCGAAGCATATAAAGCCCTCGTCTCCCCAACTTCATCCCGGCTCAACAAGTAGCAACGGCTCGGATCTGTATATAGGGACCTCACCGCAACTGCCTTCTTCATGTATTTGTCTCTCGTCAAGGCGCTGGCTGTGGCCGCGCTGCTGCAGGCTTCGTCCGCCGCGCCGACAGACGGGAACGGGGGGAGGCTCCGGGTGGTCGAGACAATGACAACCCCCGACGGCCAGGTCATCGACTGGGTGGTGCCCGAGTCGCAGGGCACAATCGCCAGCCCGCCTCCGGCGCCGACGGAGAAGCGCAGCGGCAAGCAGCCTGGCATTGAGAGGCTGGTGCATGTGCTGGACGGCCCCGAGGGCGCCGTGCCGATCCTCCGGAGCCGCGGCCCCACCGCGCCCAAGCGGCTGCCCCGGCCCTCGGACGACGGCGCCGACTCCAGGGACGTGCAGCGGCAGTCCGTCGCGGGCCAGCACTGGTACGCCAGCACGTCGCAGGGCGTGGCCAACCTCGGCGGCAAGGCGACGTTTAGCCTGTTCAAGCCGTACATGCAGCGCGCCAGCGACTTCTCGCTGCTGCAGACGGCCGTGATCCACGAGAACTCGGCGCACGCCGGCACGGGCGCCGTGATGCAGACGGTCGAGGCCGGCTGGATCAACTACCCCGCGCAGGTGCAGGCGCCGCACCTCTTCACGTACTTTACGACCAACGGCCACGGCGCCAGCGGCGACAACGTGGGCGGCTGGAACCGCGACGCGGCGGGCTGGATCCAGGTCGACAAGACCATCTTCCCGGGCATCACCTTCAGCAACACGTCGACCGACGGCGGCGGCCAGTACGAGCTCGAGATCGGCTACTTGCTGTACAGGGGCAACTGGTGGCTGTGGGTGGTGGACCGCTACGTCGGCTACTACCCGGCCACGCTCTTCTCCAGCAACGTCAACCCCAAACAGACGCTCGCGGCCGGCTCGGGACGCATCAACTTCTACGGCGAGATCTACAACAGCGGAAACGACGTCACCACGACGGACATGGGCAGCGGCCAGTTCCCGGACGCGGGCTTCGGGCACGCGGCGTACCTGCACAACATTGTCTACTACGACACCAACAGCGCCGCCAAGGACTACAACGTCACCGCGGGGGTCATCGTCAGCGACGAGAAGCGGTACCGCATCCGGTCGTCGTTCAAGTCGGGCAGCGCCTGGGGGAGCTTCTTCTACGTGGGGGGGCCAGGCGCCGGTGGTGTGGTGGGTGGTTGAGGTGGCGAGCACATACAAGCTGGTGGCCTCCGAGGACACGAGGAGCACCAAGTACATAACAGTACATACGCATACCGTATGGCATGCACGGATCCTTGATCTACATAGTACTTGCGAGTAGATGAATGCACATGAATCCTTCCAGCGCGGGTGACACCGTGTAGGCTCATTACGGCAATACGGCCGTGCCGAATTTTCAGGTGCATGCCATGTCTGACTGCGTAATAAGTCCACTGATATGCGAAGAAAAGGAGGAAATAATACTCCAGTGGATTTCGTACATGCAGTTCTGAATTGCGTCTTGGCACGCCACCTCCAAGTCTCCGGTTTCCCATCATTCAGGATGCCGCCATGAGGAAAACGTTGCGAGACTGAGGGATTTAGACCAGCCGCATCTGCAGCGGCCAAGGGGCTGCAGCTTTGGACGATGCATGTTGGCCAGACGCGCCCGGCCAGCGTGTCGCCATCCATGTCCTGGCATCCACAGCAGCCTTGCGCTAATCATGGCAGCGGGTTCCGGCGAGTTTGCGTCTGCTTCATGGCGGCAGCTGTTGCAGCCGTTATCTGTCTCGGTTGACTGTTCCTGGATCAGCCGTCCGAGCCACGGGAAGGGTCGTTTATTACTACAAGACGCGCATGCGGATGCACGCGAGCGCTTCCGATGGCACGCAAAAGGCCTCTGGACATGGCCATCGATCCCTGCTGGCCCTGACCCGAAGGACTGCAAAAGGGGCAGCGCCGCCGGCCATCCGCTTGGCCCAGAGGGTGATCTCCCGCGGCGCCGTGCCCCTGACCCGTTGGCTTGGATCTTGGGGATCTCGAGATGGGACGCCAGAGCGCAGCCACATCTCGGGCGCCTGCCCGTCCGTACACCCGAGGCGGAGATCAGAATGCCTCCGCGCTGAGGATTGGCACGACACTAGGACGTGGTCAGGTCGAGGCTTCGGGATCTGGCACTCGATGGAAGCCGAGCTGGTGGCCCGCAAGCGCCTGAGGTGCAGCGCAGCTAACCGCCCGAGCCAATGCAGCGCACAGCGAGTGCCCCACGGGCCGACAGCCCTAGGAGCGACAACGGACGGCCGCTGGAGCCTCCGGCGTCTGCGCATCGCCTGCAGCCACGAGATTACCGCTGTCCGAGCCAACACAGGGGGCGCCCACTGCACTCCGTGCCGTTGACACACCGACGGGGCGTCGTTTTTGCGACCCATCCCCATCAGGTCCACCCCTGAACCGCATCGCCTGCTGGGAAAAAATAATCAAACCGCCTCTTCCAACGTTTCCTGACAGATCGCCCGTCAGAGGATCTCTCCTCCAGGCCTTTTCTCCATGCCGTCAGGCTCCTGCTAGCCCTCTCTTCTGTCACCCCGGGGGAGCTCGCTGGCCTCCACGTCGCTCGTTCCGCTCACACGCTCCTTATGGTCCTCGCACGTTCTGCTCCATGCGAGGAGCCGAACTCTTCTCTCTGCCCCCGACGCCTTTTCTCGGCCCTGTAGCCTCGACGCTCGAGGCATTCGCTCATTCACCCCGCTGACCAGCCCACGCCGCACCATGTCCGAATCCGCCGGCCAGGGCCCCGAGTCCAAGTCGAGCGCCCCCAAGGACAAGAACTGCCCCTACTGCGGCCAGGCGTTCACCTCGTCCTCGCTCGGCCGGCACCTCGACCTGTACATCAAGGAGAAGAACCCCAAGCCCCCCGACGGCGTGCACGACGTCGACGCCATCCGAAAGGTGCGGGGCGGCATCACCAGGCGGCATCCCCGGGGGTCGGTGGGCGGCCGGAAGGACTCGACCCCCGCCGGCACGCCGCGGCCGTCCGCCAAGCGGGAGGCCTCGGCCACGGAGAGCGAGACGTGCCGGCCGTCGGCGATACCCAAGGACGGCCAGTACGCGGTGGACTCGACGCTCAGCAAGTTTCCCTACGTGACGCGGTGGGAGGCGACGGGCGTCATCAACGACATCCCCGGCGAGGCGCCGGACACGGCGGCCCGGCGGCCCCCCGCGCAGAGGGCCGCCGGCAAGCAGGCCGTCCACAAGGCGCAGTACGACGTCAAGCAGAAGCTGGCAGACGCCATGGACACGGCCCGGGCCGCGGAGCTGGCGTTGCGCGAGCTCCTCAGCTCCTGGCGGGCGGCCAAGTACGCATGTCCTCGGGATCGTCCGGTGGCAAGGCTAACCGGCGGCAGGCAACACATCGACAACAACTCGATGCCCTTTGACTTTGATCCCCTCTCCCTCGACTTCCCCGCCCTCACCCTCCAGTGCCTGCACCCGCCCCCGACGCTGTTCTCGTCGACGCAGCACCCGACGTCCACCTCGTGGTCCGTGCAGTCGCCCGGCCGGCGCGAGTTTGGCGCCCTGCAGGCCTATTTCCAGGAAGAGTTCCGGGTCTGGAAGATCGCGTGCGCGTCGGCGACGACGGCCGCCTTCGAGGAGCTGACGTATCCGCCGACGGGCCACCCGCAGAGGGACGCGCGTGACGCCGTCAAGAAGGCGGAGAAGGCGGCCGAGACGCTCGAGAAGCACGTCGAGGAGCACCTGCAGTCGGCCTACGCCGTGTGGGAGACGCTGCCCGGCGCGCGGCAACAGGAGCTTTGGATCCTGGAGCTGGCCCGGGGCGTGGGCCGCAAGCACAAGGAGACGGAGAAGATGAAGGAGCAGCAGCACAAGCTGGAGCAGGAGAACGCCAACCTCAAGATGCAGGTGGACCAGCTGAACCGGCTGCAGCAGCCCCGCGAGTTCAAGCTGCTGTCCCCCGCCACGATCCCCATCGAGCGCGACCTCGTCAGCTACGCCTACGAGCAGGGCGTCAAGGGCGGCAAGAGCGTGGGGTTCGACATGGAGGACCGCCACGTGGACCTGGGCACCGTCGTCACCAAGTCGATCGAGCGGTGGAAGAACGTCATCACGTCGACGCGCGCAACGTCGGGCGGCCTGGGCGCGCAGAGGTCCCTGGATCAGGCCCAGGCAGCGCAGCCGAAGCGGCTGTCGACGGCCAGCACGAACGGGCCCGCGAGCGAGCAGACGGCGACGTCGGCCACCAACACCGGCCCGCCGTCGATCGAGGAGATGAGCGACCAGGACGCCGATGCCGAGATGGAGGACGACGACGGCTTCGCCATTATGAACGCCTCGCCCGTCAAGCCCGCCCACTCCATGCAGCAGGCAACCCTCGACGTGCCCCGGACGCGGGGCCTCGTCCAGCAACAAGCCGCCGCGCAGGAGCTGCGCTTCATGATGCAGAACGGGGCGGGCAGTCCGGTGGGCCGGTCCGCCATGACGATGAGCCGGTCGATGCCCAACATGAACATGGCGATGCAGGGGAACCCGATGCAGGGCGGCGACATGAGCATGATGCCGGTCCGAGGCGACCCCATGTACATGGAATAGGCTCTGGCATGGAAAGGCCACGGCGTGGAAAGGCTCTGGCATGGAAAGGCTCTGGTCATGCAAGCGATAGAGGTGCCTTGTTTGAGCGACAGCGATCACTGACGATTATGGACCTTAGACAGCGGGTGTTATTCTGCTCATGATGTGTTAATACGAACCATTCCGATCGATTGAAAGTGAAGTGGTATTCAGTAGCGAGGCTCACGCCGTCTACAGCTGAGGGAGTAGAGTCGCAGCTCGTCTATAAAGTCCGCCATGGTGCCGGCCCGACGGCCGCAGAGCACTCCTATTGCTCTAGTTGTGACATATCCTACAGTATTCTACATTGCGTCGGTCGCTACCTGCGCAGCTGCTTCAGCCGCTGCTCGATCATGCGCACGGTGGGCCTGGGCACGTGCATGCGCTGGGCCAGGACGAGGGCGCCCGTGAGGACCGCGAGGCTGCCCGCCTGGTGGGCCGAGGCGAGCGGCAGCGGGACCATGTAGATGAGCGTCGAGATGCCCAGGGCGACCTGCAGGCTGACCAGGTGGACCAGGCCGACGGCGCCCCTTTTCGCGTTCGCGGGCAGCACGGCGGCGACGCGGCCGGAGCGCGAGTAGGCGAACAGCGCCAGGATGGCGCAGAACGTCGTGACGGCCAGGATGCGGTGGTCCATCTGCACGGTGCTGGGGTTCTCCAGCATGTTGCGCCACCACAGGTCCGAGCCGTCCTCGTTGCGCGAGTAGAAGCGGTCCCACAGCTCCGCCCTCGGCGGCGTCAGGCCGAGGCCCATCTTGGGGAACTCGTTGTAGATGAGGCCGGCGTCGAGGCCGGCGACCAGGCCGCCGGACATGGCCGTGACGAAGACGAGCGCCGCGAGGGCGAGCGTGAACCGCCGGAAGGTCGCGAGCGCCGGGTTCTTCATGGCCCGGATCGCGTCCAGGGCCGTCTTGGGGTCGGCCAGCATGCGGTGGGCCCTCAGGACCGCGAGGCCGGAGAGGAGCATCCAGGAGTAGCAGACAAAGGCGGTCGCGAGGTGGGCCGTGAGGCGGTACTGCGAGACGCGCGGGTGCGACCCCGGCGCGAAGAGGTCGTCCTTGAGGCCGGACTTGACCATCCACCAGCCGATGAACCCCTGGAAGCCGATGAGGCCCGAGATGCCGAGCAGGTTGACGGCCATCCGCGGCGTGACCCGGCGGCGGGCGACAAAGTACAGCGCGGGGAGGACAAACGACATGCCGATGGCGCGGCCCCAGAGCCTGTGCGTCCACTCCATGAAGTAGATCTTCTTAAACTCGGAGAGCGTCATGTGCGGGTTGAGGAGCTTGAACTCGGGCGAGGCGCGGTACTTTTCGAATTCGGATTCCCAGTCGGCCTGGGACATGGGGGGCATGGAGCCCGTCACCGGCCGCCACTCGGTTATGCTCAAGCTGCGGCGCGTCAGGTCCGTCGCGGTAACGAGGGCTGCGATGCTTACCCTGACTCCGTCAACCTCGTCAGGCCGCCGAAGACGACGATGCCGAAGACGCTGGCGGCGCTGCCCAGGAGCCAGTAGGCCACCGCCTTGGACGTCGTCTGCGGAAACGCTCCCCTGCCGAGCTGCCCGCGGGGAGCCGCCCGCGACGCCATCTGGTCCGCCATGGTGCCCAGCGGCGTGGCGGGATTTGCGTCGGCGTACCCACGCGATCGTACGACGTTGAGGATCTTCGACGGCGAGCGTCGCGGCGCCTGTCGGAGGCATTGGTTGCAGATGAAGAACTTGGACGGGCCCTGGAGGGCTATCCTCCGGATTCCGGGGACGAAGAGGGCCATTTCGACACTGGGATTCGACCGTGGGAGGCGGGCGACGAAAAAATGAAGAATCACGCGAGGATGAAATCGCGTCGATGTCCTGACCGAGGCGCCGGAATAAGAGCGAGCTGATAGGTGGGACCTGCCAGGGGTCCCCGCCAGGCGCCTCACCGCCAAAATTTCAGACGGCAGAAAAATCAAGCACGACACGCCGAAGCTCTGCGCCTCGGACACGCATCAACGCACAGCCATCACTCCAAAATGCCAGGACGACAATCGCATGGGCGGTCCCTGGTGGCCAACCCAAAGGCCAAGGCCCCCAATACAAAGTCCAAGGCGAGGTCGCAGAAGAACGCCCTGGATGCGTTTGGCATCGCGCAGGAACGATTCCCGACCAGACAAAAAAAGACCCCGAGAGCGCGGGAACTGGACGCCGAGATCGAACGCAAGCACGTCCGGGACGTCGAGGAGGATGAGGACGAGGACGAGGAGCCTCAAAGAAAAAAGGCCAAGCCGTCTCGGGCCGTCGACGGCGAGGACGCCGACTACGGAAGCGACAGCGAGGGCAACGAGTGGCGGTTGGGAGGACTGAAAGAGGACGACGAGGACTCTGAAATCGAAAGCGACGATGCCTTTGGCGACAGCGACAACGAAAGGTTTGAAGAATACTCGTTCCGCGGCACCAAGTCGAAAAAGACCGAGGTAGGTCGCACCCGGAGTCCCACCCGGACGATGAGCAGCCGTTGACGTTTGCAGGATGATTCCGAGGACGACTCCGAAGACGACGAGGGCGAAACCCTCGGCGCAGAGGCCATCGACCTCGCGACGGCCCTCGACCAGTTCGAAGAAGAGTCCGACGAGCCCGAGGGCGAAGAATCGGGGTCCGAGTCGGGCGACGAAGAGTCGGATGACGAAGAGTCAGACTCGGACGAACGTGACAGCGAAGACGACGAGGAAGACGAAGAGGCTGATCCCGACAGGCTGGACGCTCTACGAGGCATGATATCCGAATACGGCGGCGAAAAAGACGACACCAAGGATCAGCCGAGCTCCAAAAAGATTGACCTCGGCGACCTCGGCCTGACCGGCCTTGACGACCCGTTCATGAAAAAGGCTGTCAAGCTCATGAGGAAGGAAGACAAGGAGAAGCGACCGGGAGCCGCCAAGAAGCTCGACGCACCCCTGCCGAAGAGGCAACAGGATCGCGTGGACCGCGCCGCCGCGTACGAAAAGACCAACGAGACGCTGGACCGATGGACCGAGACGGTCAAGCAGAACCGCAGGGCGGAGCACCTGGTGTTTCCCCTGCCGCAAAACGCAGCCACCGCGGGCCTCGACACCACGGAGATCCGACCGTTGACGGCCAAGAACGCGAGCAATGAACTGGAGTCCACCATCATGTCCATCATGGAGCAGAGCGGATTGTCCACGGAGCAAAAGGCAAAGGCCAAGCAGGAGTTTGACGAGGAGGGCAACCTGCTGTCGCGAAAGGAGGCCATGACCCGGAAGCGCATGGAGCGCGAGCTGATCGACCGAGAGACGAAGCGGGCCAAGCGCATCAAGAAAATCAAGAGCAAGGCCTACCACCGTGTCCATCGGAAGCAGCGGGAACGCGACGAGATGGCCGCCAAGGAGGCCATGGAGGAGGCCGGCGAGATCGACTCGGAGGAGGAGCGGGAGGCACAGGACCGTCGACGAGCGCTGGAGCGCGTCGGCCAGCGGCACAAGGAGAGCAAGTGGGCCAAGATCGGCTCCAAGGCGAAGCGCGCCGTCTGGGACGAGGACTTCCGGGCGGGCCTGACGGAGATGGCCCGCAAGGACGAGGAGCTGCGTCGCAGGAAAGAGGGCCGGAGAGGCGGGCCGGACGACGACGATTCCGACGCGACCAGCAGCTCCGGGGACGACGACGACGCCCTGCGGCGGCGGTTAGACCAGCTCGAGGAGGTGGACGACCGCCCCCAGTCGGGGCTGATGAGCATGAAGTTCATGCAAAAGGCGGAGGCGGCCAAGAAAAAGGCCAACGACGACATGGTCAAGGAGATCCGGAGAGAGCTGGACGGGGAGGTGGCTGGCGACTCGGACGAGGAGCCGGGCGAGGTCGGTCGCAGGACCTACGGCACGGCCGGCGCGTTCGAGACGGCCCTGGACACGTCGAAGAGGGCCGCCAGGAGAGACCGCCGCGAGAATGGAGCCTCGGAGGACACGGCTTTGACGAATGGCTCGTCGGAGACGGCCCTTGCCCCGGCCGAGACGGCCGCTTCCACCGCCGGAGCGTGGTCCCGGGGCGAGACGCGACGCAAGAAAAAGGGCTCCTCCAGCGCTCGGGTAGAAGAGCTGGACCTCAACGCCAACGTCCTCGTCGCCTCGCGCCCGAAGCCCAAGCCGAGAAGGGGCGCCCTGAACGACTCCGACACAAGCGACTCCGACTCGGACGCCGACCAGCACCTGCCGCTCGCCATCCGCGACCAGGAGCTCGTCGCGCGGGCCTTTGCCGGCGAGGACGTGGTGGGCGAGTTCGAGCGCGAAAAGGCCGAGGTGGCCGAGGCCGACGACGACAAGGTGATTGACAACACGCTGCCCGGCTGGGGCTCGTGGGTGGGCGACGGCGTCAGCAACCGCGAGAAGAAGCGGCACGCGGGCCGGTTCCTGACCAAGGTGGAGGGCATCAAGAAGAAGGACCGCAAGGACGCGAAGCTGGACAGGGTGATTGTCAACGAGAAGCGCATCAGAAAGGTGAGACACCCGGCCGCCCCGGGACGGACCATGCTAACGGCGCCAGAACGATCGCTACCTCGCCTCCCAGCTCCCGCACCCCTTCGAGTCGCGGCAGCAGTACGAGCGCTCGCTCCGGCTGCCCGTCGGGCCCGAGTGGATGACCAAGGAGACGCTCCAGGACAGCACCAAGCCGCGCGTGCTGATGAAGCAGGGCATCATCGCGCCCATCTCGAAGCCAACGGCATAGACGGCATATCAATGATAATTCACTCTCTCATCAGTGCCGTCGCGTGCTGCGTCAAGCTTCGCCGAGCCTTGTAATTCAGACTGCTCCGTCAGAACAATGTGACTGGGTGGGATCTGCGTGATATTGCCATCCACCATTGACAACCATGGTCGGACATTCACAGCGAGGTGGCTCGTGCCGGCCCCGTAGATTTCCACATTGTGCTCTGCATCTAGTGCTCTATGCGCCATTACGTCACCGCGAGTGTAGGCATCGCAAATGTTTATTCACCTAGACTCCAACTCCGAGTATCAAACGCAAGGAAATTTTCTCGGCGCTCACCGCGGGCTGGCCGTCCAGATCAGAACTGTTTCGCCCGTTCAAGCCTAGAGGCACCAACCCAGCCACCGCGTCTTGATATACAAGCAGTCGCCCACGGTAGGACTGCACATTACACCTAGATTCATCCTTGGCACAAACGCCAGATATATCAAAGGGCGTGGCCTTGTCTAGCTGCTGACAAAACTGATGACATTATCCATGGCGTCGCTGGGGGTGGCGTAAAAGGCGACGGCAATGATCATGTAGAGACCGAGAAGCATGGCGCCTTCGAGGTAGTTGGATCTGCCATCCTGGACGGTGTACGTGACGACCAAGACGGACACGGCAAACGCAACCGTTTCGACTGCATTCGATTAGACGCTGCATCCGAGGGACTACAATTAAAGGACAGGGGACTCACAGGTCTCAAAGTGCAGCGTCATGGGCTGCCCGATGATCCAGCCAACAATGACCAGGAAAGGAGTGACGCCCAGGGCGATCTGGATCGAGGAACCAATGGCGACGCCCATGGCCAGGTCCATCTTGTCGCGGAGGGCGACGACGACGGCCGTGACGTGCTCGGCGGCGTTGCCCACGATCGGGATGAGGATCAGGCCGATGAACGCCTTGCTTATGTGCGCGCTCTCGACGATGGCATCGATGCTCCCCACCAGATAATCGGCGCAGATGGCGACGAGGACCGTGACGACGACGAGGACAACGGCGGCGGAGATGGCTCCGAGGCTCGGCTCCTCGGCGTCCTCCTCCGCGGCCTGGCTCTCGGCATCAAAGAGGTTGCTGTGGGTGCGGAGCTGGAAGACGAGGTAGAGGACGTAGAGCAGGAGGAGGATAATGGCGGTGCCGCGGGACAGGACGAGGATGCTCTGCTGCTTGTCGTCGGAGCCGTTCTGGTTAAGGACGGCGTACAGCTGCGAGGGGTCAGCGCGGGTTCGGCACGGCGTGGGGGACACTCACGGCCGCGGGGATCACCAGGGATGCCGAGGAGAGCGTCATCAGCGAGCACGTGGTCTGCGCAACGGCCGCGGAGAAGATCTGCTCGGTGCCGGCGCCGTTCTCGCCGCGGTGGACCAGGCCGCCGAAGAAGAAGCACATGCCCATGACGAGGAGGAGGTTGGACAGGATGGACCCCAGCATCGAGGACTGTACCACCTGGATCTGGCCCTCCCGGAGGGCGACAATGCTGACCTGCGCACGATTAGCAGCGTCCATGCGCATACGCCACACGACTGCCTACAATCAACTCGACGGCGTTGCCAAACGTCGCGTTCAGGAGCCCGCCCATGGTTTCGCCGAGCTTTAGCGAGATTTCCTCCGTCGCAAACGAGAGGACGGCGGCGAGAGGGATGATGGCGAAGAAGTTGATGGTGAAGACGGCCGTCGGGTTCCAGTGGTGGGCGCCGGCGACGATGCCGACGGGCACCATGACGAGGAGGAAGTTGACATAGTCTGCAGGTGTCAGTCAACGCAGCAGCCATGACGACTCCAGAGGACAACGCACTGCTCAGGAGCGTCACTTTGGTGACGTGCCAGGTGTAGGCCAGGATCCGCACGGCAAGGCTCCTGCTGTCGCGGCCAGGCGTATGCTTGGTGTTGAAGAAAAAGGCCAAGGCGCCGGATCGTCGCGGCTGGACGACGTGGCCGTTGTCCGCCGACGAGGCCTCGCCATTGATCAACGGCGTGCGCTCGTCGGCGCCGCGATCCGGTTTGTTACTCATGTGGCGCCGGAGTTGGCGAGAGAAGTTGAGGCCGACTGCGGGAGTCGGTCAGCGGAAATGCGAGGCTGGAGCTGCGTCGCGGGCGAGGGCGGAGGATCGGGAGAAGCAGCGAGCTCTCTGCCCAAGGCGATTTCGAAGCAGCGGGTTCAGAGGAGGAGGTTTAGAGAAGGAAAACAGGGTCGGGAAATCAAGTTTAAAACCAAGGCCAAGGCGGCAGGCAGGGAGAAAAAGGTTAAAGGGACCCGTGGCGCAACCAAAAGGTGCTGGTGTGAGCCGGTGGATTGGGAGTGGGGGGTGCCAAATACTGTGGCGTGTTTGGGAGCAGTGGAGGGTTTGTTTCTTTGCCGCGATCGATCGGCGAGGAGACAGGACCTGAACATGACCTGGACGAGCCCGGGACGGACACGGACAAAGGAGCGAGGCAAGGCCAACAACTTACACAGGCCAGACACCATGATGACGGCGACGATGCCCAACACCCAACACGCGCGGGCTGGACGGAGGTCAACGAGGGCGAGGCTCGTCGGGGCTGAGCGCGGCGAACACGGCTAGACTGTGGGGTAGCGGCTGGTCGTGGACTCGGTCGCGACGATGCACACGCTCCGGCGGTTGTGATGGCGTCCCGAGGTATGAGGATGAGGTGGATGAGGTGGATGAGGTCGGACGATCGATGCTAGCAGGCTTGGCTGGGAGGCCTCCATCGCGCTGGCGGCTGTTTCGGGGCCGCACCTGCAGCGCAAACTTGGCAGGGATCGGTGCTGCAGGGGTTGCCTACAGGGGCTGCCAGTGGCCGGCCCTCAACCATCGCCTTTGTCCATCGCAATCACTGCTACGAGTACGAGATCTGCCGCTGTCCGACGCACGAGGCACGGCGCTACGTCATGCGGGTCCTCGTGGGCAACTTGACGGCATCACCGTTGCTCGGTTGGCCCCGGTACCAACAGCGACGGCGTGAGATGAGACAGGCCGGGCTAGCCGGGGTCTTGACGCGTGCAGCGTTGTTTGTTCGCGGTCCAGAATCTCGGACCGGATCTAGATCGTGCCAACCAACAATACATGCACCCGACCCACGCTTGATGCTCAGCCACCGTCACCACGTTCCCATCACACCTTATTTCAACAGCATGCGTACACATGTTGCCCAGACATCTGAGCACTGCCACCTGAGCGCACCATACCGGAGCCGACGACCCAAGACCTCCGCCGCTTGCTCGCGAGCCGGACCCGCCTGTCGCGAGCCGGACCCGCCTGTCGCGAGCCGGACCTGTCGCGCACCCATCATGTCGCACGGCATGCATCCCAAACCTGTCATGTGGGACTGCATTCAACAGATATAGTGCCTTGAACCGCCGTTGAAGGAATGCCAATATCAATTCTCTCTAAGGCTATGCAATTGCCCTCTAGGAAACCTGCGTTGATCCAGAACATCAGAATGCCTTGCTATAGTGAGTCAAACGGATCGCAGGTTAAATTTCCCCGAGAGCTGAGAGTCGTCAGCATCGAGCATCCATCCACCATCGAAGCTCACTTACCAGCAGCGTACGCCATGAACCACGTCAGCGACGCTCCCCCGTCGAGCTGCTGAGGATCAAAGCTGCGCGACGTGAAAAACTCCCACGCCATCTTGGGGTCGATGGTTGCATAGTTGGCAATGATGATTCCCTTCCACGCGTTGCGGATGTCGTCTATCCGCCCGTTGCTGAAGTACGCCTCCCACTCTTCCTTGACGAAGCCCCCGACGCGCACAAACGGCGTCGGCGGCAGGATCGGGATCATGTGTATCCCCTGGATGGCCTCGATGTGCGGGTCAAAGTAGGTCGTGTGGTCAATCTTGTTCTCGAACAGGATCCCCGCCACCTTGTTGCCGATGAACTGCCTCGGCTGCACCTGGTTGTTGCTCTGGTACAGGTAGTATTGCCGCAGGCTGCGGGAGATTATCGCGAGCTGCAGGTTGCCCCTTTCAAGGTCAGCACCGGCCGCGCATGCGTCGAGTCCATGCTCACCTCGCCTGCAGATCGGCGTTGCCGCTCACCTGGCCCCACATCTTGAGAGCGTAGGCGTGCATCATGTCCTCCGAGCTCGATTCTTGGTCCTGCAGAGTGTTAGCCCAACGGGTAGCGTCCCGGGCGCCGGCGAGCTACCTTGCCGTCCATGGCGGCGTAAAGACCGTGGGCCCAGCTGTGGCCGTGGTACCAGTCAAAGTTGCGCCACTGGGGAAAGAACTTGTCCTTGGAGCTGGGGTTGGCAATGTCCCTCACGAGCGTGTTGACGTAGTCCATGTTCTCCTGGACGAAACCGGCATCGATGTGGCCGATGGTCGCGGCCGCCAGGATGTGGTAGCCGTAGTGGAAGTGGTGGTCGTTGTAGTACGTGTTGCCGAAGTCGACCCCCGCGTCTCCGGTAACGTAGCTCGCAGAGGAAACGATGCCGCCCCAGGCAGCTTCGTCCGTCAGCGGATGTGACACGACCGGGGGCACGAGACTTACTCTCGTGCGTCAGGGGGTATTTTTGCTTGTTCGCGGCAAAGGTGCTGAAGGCGGCCTTTAGCTGTCCCAGCCCCGTCTGCGCCAGTGCCTTGTCGCCCACCATGTCGTTGACCACGTACAGAATCGTCGCAAACTTGGCGAGCGCCTGCTCTCGTCAGCCAGGCTCATCCTGCCGGGGGTTGGCCTACCTTGCCGCTAAAGTACATGGAGTCCACGTTGGACTGGGCAACCATGTTTTGCGACACCTCTTTGGCGGCGGCGGCCCGGATGCTGCTCTTGGCGTGGTCCGAGAGGTGGTCGATGCTCCCCTTCTCTGGATGCCACGGAGAAAAGCCCATGTCGACGGGCATGTTCGGCTCCACCATTGTCCAGTCGGCTCCCATGACCAAGGTGGCGAGGCCCTTGGTCGTCGACTGCAGCTGGACCTTCTGGATCCGCTGCTTGGTCTCGGGGCTGAACGATTGAACGTGGTGCGGCAGCGCGTACATGTAGAGGTGCCCGACCTGGTGCCCTTCCTTTTGGAACTTGAAGCTGTACGTGCCCTTGGACCCCGAGGCGGAACCAGAGAGCTTGAGGGTCACGGGGTAGATCCCCGCGCCGTCGTCTAGCAGCCCCTCGGATCCGGGGCTGCCGGGGTCCTTGCAGATCTGGATGATGCCGTGAAACGGCTTCTGCGACTCGGCCACTCCGTTATTGATGACCTTGAGGTCGAGCTCGTCGCCCTTTGTCCTCCAAGCGTAGACGCGCCACGTCGTCCCATCCTCCAGGTTGAACGTGTACTTGGCCACGTGGTCCTTTGGGTCTCGCGTGATACGGCTCACAGTCTTGAAATACACGCCTGACTGAAGGACCGGGGTGGCGCCGTCGAACTGGGCCGTGACGTAGGCCATGCCCTGGATGATCGGAAAGGAGATGGCGGGTGACGAGGAGGCGTCTTTGCTGAGGCTCACCCTGGCAGAAAACGCCGTGATGCTGTCGGTCGACAGCGTGGTGCTTTTGCCCAGCTCCTTTGCGGATATGACCATCGACTGGATGCCGACGGGGCTGAGAAAGTACGACGCCGCCCCGTTGTGCTTCTCGGGGCCGAGAACTCGCTGATGTGCCTCGATGTGAGAGCAGGACATGCCCCAGCTGGCGCTGGCGCCCTTTCCCCCTGCCCATTGAACGGAATAGGGAAAGGTGTACGTCGGGCCGAGCTGGTCCCCCAGGAAGAAGTTGGAATAGAATTTGTTGGTCTGGAGAGGCGCCTGGGTCTGGATCCCCTTTCGAGGCACGGGGTGGTCGTTCCGGACTGCAATGCTCGGGGGCGGGGCCTTGGTGTCGATGGGCGCCGCAAAGATGTCTCGGGATGCCATGGTGGAAGCCATTGACGGGGTCGTGACGGAAATCGCCGTTGCGGTGGGCTCAACGAGGGAAGCTGGCGCGGGAATAGAGATGCTTAGAAGACGTGACTTGCCGAAGACGGTCCCTGTCGTGTGCGGCTGGATGTTACTAGGAGCTGGTGGGATCTGATGTGTGGCGCTTGATTCAATAAGCGTCGTGGCTCTGACGGCTACCAAAGGGTCGATACTGGAAGTCGAAGCCTGTCGGTCGGTTGACGTTTGTCCGTCCACGCTTGGCGTCTCGTTCAATCCAAGACCCCACGGGTCACGATGGCCGGGTCGGGCTTGTGGCGGTGAGGGCTGGCGAGTGTCTCGGGGTACGTTTGTTCGAATAACGGAAGCCTGGACGCCAGTTAGCCACCAAAGCAGCGAAATGAGGTAATGCCAATCCATAGGGCCACGCGGACTCGTGGCCCGTTGGGACTCGGATACTAGCTCAGGGCCCTCGAACGCGCTCTGGAGAACAAGACAAGGAAACGAAGGAAGCCGTAGAGAAGACCAGCATTGCAGTTCTGCATGATGCAAAAGAGCAGTCACAATTTGCTGTTTGCTGGGTGATTCACCCCCATGCGCAACTGGGTCAACGCGAGGAATGTCGATGTCTCGCAAGCACGCACTCCCACATACCTTGATAATCAGCTCGTAGGAGCGAGAGCGAGAGATGGAACGAGGTCCCGAAGGATAGGATCTTAGGGCGATGGCTGGTGATGATGTTTGGTGAAGGGAGGATGCCAGGATTTGACCACGCGGCAGATCATCAGGACGCACGTCACGGAGGCAGGTGCGATCGGTACTTGCTGAGCTTCCGCGACACTCTGCTGCAGCGGAAGGTCTGCTGCAGCGGGAGGAGCGTCGCGCCACTCGTGGACTCGTCCTCGGAGGCTGTTGGGATGTCGTCTCGCAGAGCCGAATCCAGCCCGTGTTCGGACATGGAGCCCACGCCGGTGCAGAATGTTTACCGCGTGATCGCGAGATCTCCTGGTCGACGTCCGATGTCTCTCATTGGTTCTCAACACCTTGTCCATGGCTGTGGCGGAGCATCGCATCTGACGTAGCCTCGGCAGCAATCTCGAGGCGCTGTAAACACCATCGCGATGTGACGACCGGTCCAGCAAGGCTCTTTGCTCGCGGACATCACCCAGTCACCTGCCTCGGGCGTCCCCGATGTGAATACTTCGCGTGTTATCTTGTAGCCGCCCATCGATCCGTTAGCTACAACCCCAGGGCATTATACTTTCCCTTCATGGCGCCGTCTCGGATCATGTCTCGCAGGTCCACGGCCACGTCGCTCCGCGTCCTCTCGTCCTTTAATGCTGCCGTCTTCTGCTTCCCACCCACGCCTTGGGTGATTGTCTTGAGGCGCCTCCTCTTGCGCTCCGCATCCGCCTCGGACCCCTCGGCCTCTTTGCGGCACCTGCGGATGTCCCGGTTGCCGAGGACCCACGGCTTGTCGAGCACTTCTCGCCGGAACTTGGCCCTCTTCTCCCAGAGCGCCAGCTCCTGCGTTGTGCTCCTCAGGCTGGCCATCTTTGTAATCTTGATTTGCTTCTGGTCGTAGAATGTGGATAGCGCCCCTTTGATGTCGACCACGGAGCCGACGTCGACCTCTTGGTGCAGGGCAGTCGGGGTGGGCACCACGGCCTCGATGCATGCCCCGCTGCTGTCATCCACGGTGTAGACGCGTCGGCCGTTTTCACTATTCTCCGTGCGATACTCGTTGATTTCGACCACGACCCCGACGATGCGCGCCCATTTCATCGGCAGGTTCTTGTAAAAGTAAATGGCTTCTCCTGAACGGTGTTAGTGAGCCGCAGGTGCTGCGTCGTAGCGCACTCACCTTCGAAGCCGGCATGCTGCTCCAGGCCGTGAATCTCGGACGCGCGCAGCGGGCACCAGGCATCGAGGGTCGGCGACAGACGGAAGCAGTATCGGGGGTAGATTTCGGTGCGGGATGCGTCGCTCATGGCATGGCCGCGCCTGGGACCGCTCCGTGACGCCGGCAATAGTGCGTTCACGGTCGATCATGGGTTGACAGGTAAAGGTTGGCGCGCGATGGGTCCGCGCACTCAGGCAGCCGCGTGCCCCGCAGCCAGATTTGGCGTCACGATTCACAATGTCCAACAGGCCGCGAAGCATACATATTATATGAATTCAAAATTGCTTGGATTTTATTTACCCTGTATTTCCCATCCTTGACTCCTTACAACCAAAACTCCGGCAGCAATCATTCAGCTTCGCGACCGCTTAGGCTTGAGCTTTGCTGCAGCTGCTTGAAAGGCTTCCTCCGAGGGCTCGTCTTGCATCGGCCTCTTCTTGCCCTTCTTTGCCTGGGGTTCTGTCGCCCCGTACTTTTCGGCCAGCCGATCCAGGAAGCCTGCCGAACGGTCCTGTTGCCTCTTCTGGATCAGGGCCGCAAGATCATCCTCCGAGCTCGCCTTGGACTTTTTATTCTTCTTCCCAAAGAGTTTATCGTGCACGCCGAGCTCCTTGGCGTATCCTTCCGCCTCATCCGCCTCGGCCTTGGCCGCCTTGACGCGTGCGGTGCGTTTCCGCTTGCTCTCTTTCGTGTACGCGTTGAAGCCTGGGACGTCGTCCTGTTCGATGGCCTCGTCGATAATGCGGCGGAACCGCTCATCGTCTTCGACGACGTCGCTGAGCATGACGCGTTCGTACACCTGGTCCATGTCACCCTCGCACTCTTCGTACGCAACGAGCAGGTCGTCCTTTTCCTCATCGGAGCCCTTGTATTTTTCGGCAAACTTCTTGATTGCGTCGGTGGATATGGAGTCCTTGAACTGCTCGCGGTAGTAGTCGCTCCAGTTGAAGCCCTCGGAGTCGACAATGGACTCTGCCGTCGAACCGGTGGCGTCGTATCGTTTCCGTCTGGCGGGGTCGGACAGCACGGCGTACGCAAAGGCGATGGATTGGAACTTTTCGTGTGCCTCTGCTTTCTGGTCACCCGGCACCTTGTCTGCATCGCAGGCATTAGCAGCGTCGCCATCAGAGGTCTCCCTACTTACCAGGGTGGTTCTTCAGTGCCGCCTTGCGGTACGCGCTCTTGATCTGGTCCGCCGTGGCCGTGCGTTCCAGGCCAAGCACCTCGTACGGCTCTATCACGGGAGGCTCATTGTCCACGGCATCTCCAAAGTCCGACATATCGGCGTCTGCGATGAATCGGCAGTCTGCAGGAGGGCACCGTGATGCTCTTGACGGTCACGCGTTGTGACGCGCTGGGTGGCAGCTGAGGGCGGGGCTCGGCGTTGAACGCACCGATCCGCTAGCGCGGCACGACAGCCCACCACACGAGCTCGAGTGCTCCGTACCCTACCTTGCATTCCACATCACGCTCCCCTCGCCATGGACTCCAGAACGGCGGATGATCACAGGACGGCGATGCGGCAGGCCTTGGAGCTGGCCAGGAAGTCTCCCCCCAAGCCGAGCAACTTCCGCGTCGGTGCCATCCTGGTGAAGCTCGATGGCGACCACTACCCTACGCCTGTCGGGGGCTACACGCTCGAGTGCCCGGGCAACACGCATGCCGAGGAGTGCTGCTTTCTGAAGCTGGCAGAGCTGCATTCTACTACCGAGGAAGGGCTGGCAGAGGTCATGAAGAGCCCGCACGCCCTGTACACCACAATGGAGCCCTGCTTCAAGCGTCTCAGCGGCAAGCTGCCCTGTGTCGAGAGAGTGCTCCGCCAGAAATCCTGGATCAGACAAGTGTACGTCGGCGTCGAGGAGCCGGAGACGTTTGTCGGCAAGAACCCCGGCCGCCAGATGCTGGAGGATGGTGGTATCAAAGTCCATCACGTTCCGGGCTTGGAGGAGGAGATTTTACAGGTTGCGACGGCAGGTCACGTCTCCGATCGCGGTTCCTAAGCCACCAACCTCCACGGGCAGCGACGTATCAGGCCTGCAGATGTCATGTGCGAAGCTCAGACGAAGGGTTGCACGGTGATGTGTCTGGCCACGGAATTATGTACGGGTTATTCTAGACCCTTCTGCTTGAATCAACAAGCCGGCACCGCAATAGATGTATCAGCAAACAGCATGTCGGCGGGCTGCATGGCGGTGGCGGACGGGGTCGGCGTTGGCTGGACGGCATACTCCCGATGCGCTCCGCCCGCACGGCTGGCTCGTTGCATCTTTCGTCGCACCAAGGCGCATCGCTAGGCAGCGCCAAGCAATTCATCGCGGCGTGATCCACGTAACGCTTCAACCCGATCCCGTGGCGTCTCGTTCCATGGAAACGCGGTGTTGGAGCCACCAATCTGGTGGCGCTGCTGGAACTCGAGCCGTCGTTGCACTGCGGAGTCCCTACAAAAGGCGCGCCTCCCCCACGGAGCTCCATCATCATCATCAGCTTCGCACTCGCCACCATGCTTGAGAAGCCAATTGTTTCATTTGAGCCTGGACTGGGGTTCAGCCTTGTTGGTGCCGACATCTTCGTCGATGAAAATGAGTCTGAAGGCGTCCACATAGCCGCCCGGAACCTCGCCAAAGACTTTGGCAAGGTCACCGGGACCGGCGGCAGCTCGGTGGTGACGGCGCCATCAGCCGCGCGCTCTAAATCGTGCATCATTATCGGAACCGAGTCACGATCGCCGACCATCAGGGGGTTGCGGGATCGAGAAAAGGTCGACATCAGTGACATTGTCGGTAAATGGGAAACATGGAAGACGACATGCGTCGCGGACCCGATGGAGGGGTACGACCATGGCCTCCTCATCGTTGGCAGCGACAAGAGAGGCGCCATATTCGGCGCCTACTCCCTCTCGGAGCAGATCGGAGTTTCACCGTGAGTTCTCGCGACGCCGTAGAGATTCGAGCTCATGCCCTGCAGGTGGCATTGGTGGGCAGACGTGCCTCCCAGGATGCACGGTGAAATCTACGCCCTGCCGGTCACGACCGTCAACGGCGAGCCCAGTGTCAAGTATCGTGGCATCTTCATCAACGACGAGTCGCCGGGCATGGACTCTTGGGTGCATGAAAAGTTCGGCCCAAAGTTCGACGCGAGCCTGTACCGCTACGTCTTCGAGCTCCTCCTGAGACTCAAGGCCAACTTCATGTGGCCCGCCATGTGGAGGGGATACCCGTACCCGGGGCGGTCTTTTTTCGTAGACGACCCGGAGAACCAGGCCCTGGCGGACACGTACGGGATCGTGATGGGCACGTCTCACCACGAGCCGATGCAGAGGGCGATGAACGAGTGGTCCACGACACAGCCGGATGGAACGTGGAACTGGGACAACAACCGGGAGAAAGTGACGCGGTACTTTGAAGAAGGCGCGGAAAGGGCGCGGCCCTACGAGTCATACATCACCATGGGCATGAGAGGCGAAGGGGACGCCCCCATCGACGGAAGCGACCCCCAGAGGATACTCAGAGAGGTGCTGGCGACCCAGCGGAGCATCATCAGGAAGAACTACGGGAGCGAGGATGGAGTCACCCGTATGCAGCATGACCATGACGCCGCAACGAGGCTAACGATTCGCAGAGCTAATGGCCCTCTACAACGAGGTGCAGAAATACTACGACAGCGGGCTGCAGATTCCCGACGATGTCACGCTCCTCTTTTCGGATGACAACTTTGGCACTCTTCGACGGCTTCCGAGCGAGGACGAGGCAAAGAGATCCGGCGGATGTGGAGTGAGTCGCGTCTCCGCCGCGTCGCTGCAGAGCTGACCAGCTGGCAGTATTACTACCACTTTCAGTACACGGGCTATCCGCGATGCTACAGATGGATGAACAGCAACACATTGGTAGGTGGCGCGCCGAGATGGAATGACTGTCCTAACGACTGCAGGGCAAAGCGTGGCACCAGCTCCAACTGGCCCATGCCCGGGGAGTGGATCGCATTTGGGTCTTCAACGTGGGCGATCTCAAGCCCATCGAGGTCCCGATGAGCTTTGCCTTTGATCTAGCCTGGGACATCGAGTGCATCGGCGCCGACTCGCTCACCACGTACTTTACGCACCTCGCCACCCGCGAGTTTGGCCACAGGCACTCTGCGCAAATCGCCCAGGCCTGGTACGACTTTGATCGGCTCGTCGCCCTTCGGAAGCAGGACCACATCGACGTGGACACGTTCGTCCTCCTCAAGCATCACGAAGCAGACAAGGTCGTCGCGCGATGGAGCAAGCTTTACAAGGACACGAAACGGATCGGTGCGCAGCTCGGGCACGAACACCAGTCGGCCTTTTTCCAGCTTGTGCTTCAGCCGATCAAGGCGTCGTATCTCTGCACCCTCCTGCGCGTGACGCAGTACAGGAACCAGCTGTTCGCAAAGCAGCGTCGCAACACCACCAACGTGCTGTTCCATCGGTGCGTCAGGCTCCTGGACAAGGACCACGCGCTGACGCAGGCATATCATGACGTCTCTCGCGGCAAATGGAACCACTTCATGCGGCAGCCGCACTACGGATACGGCCCTACCGGCGCGCAGCCCACGCGCAACATGATCGAGGGGCTCTGCTACGTCCAGACAAAGGAGGACTCGAACCCAAGCGTCGGGCACATGGGCATTGCCGTGGAGGGCATCGAGGGCATCAACCCGGGCCACCTCAACGAGGACTCTGACCGCACGCATCCCTCGCGCAAGTGGCTCGAGCCCGGCGTCACGGTGCCGTCGGTCACCCCGTACGGGCCGCAGACCCGATACTTTGAGGTCTTCCACAGGGGAACCAAGGCATTCTCCTGGGTTGCGAAGCCGCAGTATGACTGGGTCAATCTGTCCCGGCGCGGCGGACACCTCGAGCCCGCCGACGACGACGCAAGGGTCATTGTCACCGTCGACTGGCCTCGCGTGCCCTTGGGCTTCGACGAAAACGTCTACATCGAGGTCATCGGGACTCGCGATGGCTATGAAAAGGTGCACATGACTGTCCGGAATGAGCGGGTGCCCGACGCCTTCACCGGCTTTGTCGAGTCAAGTGGCCATCTGGCAATCGACGCGGGCAACTGGGCAACGGCACCATACGTCCGCCTGCCGGCTCTCGGTCGCCCCCTCGCTGGGTCGGTCACGCTGCCCGACGACACAGACTTTGGCAGGGCCGATGAGTTGCCGTTCCTGCGGTACCCCATCTACGTCTTCTCGGACCGCGACAACGCGAATCTCGAGCTCCAGTTCAACATGACGCTGGAGACGGATCCGAAGAGCCGCATGGAGTACGATGTTCGATGGGACGGCGGAGAGGTCCGGAGACAGCGCCTCACCGACGACGACCCCGGAAACGACAAGGGGCTGCCTAGGGACTGGAACAAGGCCGTCATGGACTGTGTCTGGAGCAAGAGGCACAACGTGGGTCGTGCAGGCAGGGGCGAGCATCTCATCGAGATAAGGTTCCGGAAGCCAAACATGATTTTGGAAAAGCTAGTTCTGGACCTCGGGGACCTTCGGTACACATACCTGGGTCCTCCCGAGAGCGACCATGTGCAGGGCGGCGTTCCAGACGTGGATGTCGAGGACAGCCTGACGGTGGATCTGAGAATCTGAACAAGGCACAACACCGCGAAATGCTACGATGAACATGATGCGCAGAACCATGGCACCGGACCAAAATGTGTGTCCCCCGCCGCGTACCTGTACCCCCACTCGGCACTGGGGCTCGTAGGTGTGGAGCCAGTTCGACATCTTGCCATGTGAGACAGCTCTGCAGGGAGATCAGGTCCTTGTGCCTGTGGCGTGGCCGCCGCCTGGCCCGGAGGCACTGAGGCGGGTCCGGGGGCGGGTCCCCAGCCTCTGGTTTGCGTCTAGATGTGAAGATGGGATCGTGGCTGTTGCACAACATCGGGCTGCGAGCCAATAGCTGTCCGTTGCCGTTTGTATCAACACCCTTCGTCCGCGGCCGCAAACCCTATCTCTGTGGCATGGTCCTCATCGCAAGGCACAGCCTCCGGCTCGGGTTAGTTTCAGGGCCGGTCAGAACCTTGATGAGGATGAGTGGTGAATGTGGCGCAGAGCAGTCTGCGTGTGATCCGGCGTCTACTCAACGTCATGGCCGCACCGAGGGCTCAATCTCATGACCGCACTGAGGGCTCAATCTCATGGCCGCACCGAGGGCTCAATCTCATGGCCGCACCGAGGGCTCAATTTCATGCCCTGACACCTGCGTCGCACGGTCGCACCGACGGACCACAAGGGCATGCTAGAGTGAATGCCTGACGGAGCTGCAGAGGACCGGGTTGGACCGGGTGCGCGTGGACAGGAACGCGGCCGCCGGCCGGCGAACAAACGGACAAGTCGGAGCAAACAGAGAGAAAGCAAACAAGGCGTGGGGGGCGTCAGAGAAGGCCGGGGCGGCGGTCCCGCGCGACGTGGCAATGAATGGCGTGCGTCCGCCCTCGCTTAGGGCGTTTGTTGCAGCTCTGGTGAGGGCTTCACCGAGGTGAGGATAACATGACCCCCGGTCGACGCGATGGCGGCACCTAGCCGGGAGCCGGGAGCCCCATTTTATCTGCACGCGACCTGTCTTGGCCCCCGATGGCGCGGGAGATGGAGCCGCCAGGACGTCGAGTGAATTCGTCATGGCATCACTCACCAGCCTGGTTGTCGTTTGGCGTTTGCGCCGCCCACCGTCACTGCAGGAGGCCCTCCGACCTGACACGGCCCGTCACAAAGCCTCCGGCGGTGGTGTATATAAAGGCCGGCCCTTGCCCCTTGCCCACGCCTCTCCTCGTCGTCTCCCAACCGCCCATCACATCTCCCGGGCTGTCAATTGTGAGGCTCAACTGGACCCACACCTCTCGTCAGGATTCCTCAACAACATCGACATCCACTCAACACTCCATTGTCCTCCATTCACCTCTCCTCGCGCCCTCTGCCACAATTGCCTGACCATAAAGGCCCTGCGCCCCTCGGGTTTGCACTCTACCGCTCACTACCTCACTCTCGTCTTCTTTTTCCCAGCCCGCGCATCCTTGACCGACACGGCACCCAGGACGCAATGGCTGATCGTGGTCGAGGCGGCGGACGCGGAGGAGGACGCGGCGGCGGCGGCACCCGCGGCGGCAATCGAGGTGGCGGCGGAGGAGATCGCGGCCGGGGCGGTGGAGGAGACCGTGGAGGAGACCGTGGAGGCCGGGGCGGTGGCTATGGCGATCGTGGAGGCCGGGGCGGCGGCTATGGCGATCGCGGAGGCCGAGGAGGCGGCCACGGAGGAGATCGCGGTCGTGGAGGCGGCCGGGGAGGCGGCCGGGGAGGCGGCCGGGGGGGCGGAGGCTTCGACCCGAAGACGGCAATGGCCTTTAGGTACGCGTTTCCCGCGACACATGCTCCCTTTCCCCCGACTGACGCGTCGAGCAGCATCGAGGGGACCCGTCCCACGCCCGACGCCGCCATCACGGCGCTCGAGGACAGCGTCGTCGGGGCCCAGGCCACGCCCATGGCCGGCCTGACGTCGCAGGTGGGCAAGGCCACCCTCCAGTCGCAGTCCGGCAGCACCGCCGAGGCCAGCCCCAAGGACCTGTTCCCCCGGCGGCCCGCGTTCGGCACCGGCGGGCGCCCCGTCAGCCTGTGGGCCAACTACTTCCGCGTCAATGTCGGGCCCGCGACGCTGTACCGCTACAGCCTCGAGTTCGAGCAGGTGGCGACGGAGGACGGCGGCCGCCGCGAGGGAGAGAAGGCGACGACGGCGACGACGGCCAAGCCGAAGAGCCGCGACGTCAAGGGCCGCAAGCTGTACTTTGCGTGCCAGGAGCTCGTGCGCACGCTCACGGCGGCCGACAAGACGCTCGTGCTGGCCACCGAGTACAAGAGCCAGCTCGTCTCGCTCAAGCGGCTCGCGCTGGCCGAGAACCCGCTGCGCATCCGGCTGCGCGTCGAGACGGCCTCGGAGAAGTGGGACGTCATCGAGGTGACGGTCCACGGGCCCACCGAGGCGCCCGTCGACGCGCTGCTCCGGTACCTCGGGACCATGGACGACGGGCCCAACGACGCGGCCTTCCCCAAGTACCCGGACGCGCTGGACGCGCTCAACGTCATCTTCGGCTACGGCCCGCGCTCCAAGCTGCACCGGGTCGCGGCCGTCGGCAGCTCGCGCTTCTTCCCCTTCGGCGCGGACAAGGCGACGGCGACGGCGAACCTCTCCCAGGACCTCCGCGGGCTCGTCGCGGCGCGCGGCTTCTTCCAGTCGGCGCGCCTCGGCACGGGCCGGCTGCTGCTCAACGCCAACGTCACGCACGGCGTCTTCCGCGTCTCGGGCCGGCTGGACCAGCTGTTCGATAGCTTCCGCCTGGCGCCGACGCAGGCCGGCAGCGGCTTCGAGATGCGCAAGATGCGCGCCTTTGCCAAGTTCATGCCCAAGACGCGCGTCTGGGTCGACTTCCTGCTGGCCGACGGCCGGTCGGTGCGCAGGACCAAGTCGATGCACGGCATCGTGACCGCGTCGGAGCTCTCGCGGGCGACACCCGCCGACGGCAGGCGGCTGCAGTTCGCGCCGGGCTTCGAGTACCCGGGCCCGAAGCAGGTCAAGTTCTTCCTGGACGACGGCGCGGGCGGCGGCCGGTACGTGACCGTCTTTGAGTACTTTAAGCAGAGTGAGTCGCCCCCGTCCCCGTCCCCGTCCCCGTCGGCCGACACGAGACTGACGCCGCCGCAGAGTATAAGCGGTCCCTCAAGGACTACCCGCTCGTCAACCTCGGCCGCGCCGACAAGCCCACGCTCTTCCCGGCCGAGCTCGTCGAGATCCAGCCCGGCCAGTCGGTCAAGGCCAAGCTGACCATGAACGAGACGACGGCGATGCTCGACGTGGCCTGCCGCTCGCCGTACGCCAACGCGCTGTCCATCAGCACCGACGCCCGCGAGACGCTCGGCCTCGACGACGCCGGGCTGGCGCGCTTCGGCGTGTCCGTCGACCGCAACCTGCTCGCCGTCAGCGGCCGCGTGCTCCCCGTGCCCGTCATCAGCTACCTCGGCGCGCAGCAGAAGCGCTCCGACGTGCAGCCGCGCGACGGCAGCTGGAACATGCGCAACGTGCGCGTCGTGCGGCCCGGGGCCATGATCGAGCGCTGGGCCTACCTCAACATCCTCAAGACCGGGCGCGGCGGCCAGCTGGGCCCGCCCGTCGAGGTGCACACCATCCGGCAGTTCGCCGCCTTCCTCGCCGGCGCCGGCATCCGCATCAAGGAGACGCCCATGCTGCCGGCGCACGGCAAGGCCTTTATGCGCTGGGAGGACGCCATGGAGCCCGGCGGCCAGCTCGAGCGCTTCTTCAAGTGGGCGCGGGAGCAGCGCGTGCAGCACATCATCTTCATCCTGACGGAGCGCGACAGCCAGGGCCTGTACCCCAAGATCAAGACGCTCGGCGACTGCACCTGGGGCATCCACACCAGCGTCACCACGGCGGCGCACATGATCAAGGAGTACAACCCCATGTACTGGGCCAACGTCGGGCTCAAGATCAACCTCAAGGCGGGCGGCGTCAACCACCAGCTGCGCGACGACTCCGGCCTGCTGCGCGAGGGCCGCACCATGATCGCGGGCTACGACGTCACGCACCCGACCGGCGGCGCCGGCGACGCGACGGCGCCGAGCCTCGTCGGGCTCGTCGCCAGCGTCGACCGCGCCCTCGGCCAGTGGCCCGCCGTGTCGTGGGAGCAGCCGTCCAAGCAGGAGATGCTCAGCGGGCGGCTCGTCGGCGCCTTCGGGTCGCGCCTCGACCTCTGGCGGCGGCACAACGCCGGCCGCCTGCCCGACAACATCGTCATCTTCCGCGACGGCGTCTCCGAGGGCCAGTTCGCCCAGGTGCTCGAGCAGGAGCTGCCGTCGATCCGCGAGGCCTGCCGCGCGCGCTACCCGCCGCGCGCGCAGCCGCGGCTGACCATTGTCGTCTCCGTCAAGCGCCACCAGACGCGCTTCTACCCGACCAGCGCCGCCGACATGTCGGGCTCGGGCAACGTGCGCAACGGCACCGTCGTCGACCGCGGCGTCACCCAGGCGCGCTACTGGGACTTCTTCCTCACCGCGCACCACGCCCTCAAGGGCACGGCCCGCCCCGCCCACTACACGGTGCTGCTCGACGAGATCTTCCGCGCAAAGCACAAGGCCGCCGCCGCCGACGAGCTGGAGCGCCTGACCCACGAGCTGTGCTACCTGTTCGGCCGCGCCACCAAGGCCGTGAGCATCTGCCCGCCCGCGTACTACGCCGACATCGTGTGCGAGCGCGCCCGCGCCCACCGGCCCGAGATCTTCGACGCCAGCGACGCCGAGAGCGTGTCGGCCGCCGAGGGCGCGAACCTGGCCGCCGAGGGCGCGGACCTGGCCGCCGCGGGGAGCCGGGAGGTGCACGAGAACCTCAAGGACAGCATGTACTACATCTAGGTGTGGGGATAGGGTGGGCTTGGTGTTGTTGCCCGTTGGGCTGGCCGTTGGACTGGGTGCTCGGTGGCCTGGCAAGGGGTTGCGAATAAAGCGGCACCGCAGACGCACAACACCGACATCATCACTCCTACAAAGGCCGCCCTTGCAACAATCAAGCAGCCGTTTCCTTAAATCAAGCAACGATTTTCTGGAATCAATCCCTCTAAAATGCCGAGCCCGCCAGAGATTCATTACTATCATCACACGATATTGACGAGACCCGTGGTGAAGAAAGAAGCTTACGGAAGAAGATCGCAATCGTCTCGAGACATTTATTTGGGAGACTGGCTACGATGGCCGTAACCTTAGCTGGCCAGAGCTCTTGCCGGCAGCAGGCATAGAATGACGTTTATGATCGAACGGTCCAGCGCGCCTTGGGCACGAGGCAATGGCGACGGCGTATTGCCTGCCCGAAGGCTTGGGTCTCCTCGTATTGCCGAGGCAAGAGTCGAATTCGCTCGCAAGAGCCTCGAGCACAGACCAAGGAGAGGATTATCGCGATATCCGCTGGTCAGATGAGTGGCACGCTCTTGCGGTGAGAGTGGCCGAGAGGTATTGCCCCGATTGCATTCAAGAGCAAGATTCGCCGAGACTCGAAGACGAACGCTTCAACGCTCATTCCTGGGGCGCCGTTGGCTATGACTTTAAAAGTCCTCCACGAATATCGTATCTCTTCAAATAACAACGGCAAGATGACGGCTACGTACTACCGCGACCAGGTCCTTGGAAAGGTCGCGGTTCCTTGGCTCGACGATTCTAGCCATACAAGCAAAATCGTCACGGCACATAAAAAGCGCCATACTATTCGCCGTTATTACAACGCTCCAGCAAGCCCAGACCTCTCGCCAATTGAAAATGCGCGGTAGTCTCCTTCCAACGCCGTACGGTCGCTGCCTTGCCGGAACCGTCAGGACCTAGTTGAGACGATTCGAGACCTGGGATTGGCTAAGCCAAGACTCGATCAACGCTTGGGTTGACTCGGTGCCTGGCCGCTTTGAAGCTGTTCTGGAATCCGAGGGGGGAATGACTGGATTTCAATAGTGTACATGCCTTCAATTGGCGCCTTTGCTGCCTTGTTATGCCGTGTGTGTGGGCGGGGGCGTTTTGCGGTGCCTCTTTATTTGTCAACCCCTTGCCTGGGTGCTCGTTGGACTGGAGTTGGACCTCGTTCGAGCGGAAAGGATAGACGGGACGGGGATTCCTGCTTGCTAGTACATGCGTTTGGTGATTGAACTCGGTGGCGATTCCCACGTGCATCTACATCCGTCATCTACATCCGTGATTTACATCCGTGATCTACTCCGTCATCTGCTCCGTCATCTAGTCCGTCATCTGCCCCGTCATCTAGTCCGTCATCTGCCCCGTCATCTAGTCCGTCATCTGCCCCGTCATCTAGTCCGTCATCTGCCCCGTCATCTA
>JALHBX010000177.1:0-94054 GCA_024340025.1 Tolypocladium tundrense
CCCCCCCCCCTCCTCCCTGCGGCCGCGTCACTGACGCAACCCAAGCAGGACGCCGGTTCGGAGGCGACGCGATTACGAGCAGGGGGAACGGGGCCTGGACGGTTCGTACGTCCACCGCAGACAAGCCCCGCGACTCCGCCTCGACAAAAGTGCCCGCGTGGAAATTGGAGCCAGAGCCAGGTCCAGCCGGGCCCCCCGGCGAGGTTAAAGCAAAAGCTTGTTCTGCATTGGCATCGTCGAATCGGCAGTCATCGGCGGCGCATGGAGGCCCTTGGGTTCTGGAAGAGAGCCCCCGTGTCTGCCCTGCCGCGGTGGCCGCCGCGCCCGGTGCGGACCCGCCGCGCTGCGACGAGACGAGACGAGGCCAAGCAGACAGAAGAACGGCGTCGGGTCGAGCCTCGAGTCCCCGCACGGCTGCGGCGCAGACACTAGAACGCGGCGGGATCAGGATCAGGGGCCAGAACCAGCGGCGGACGCGCCTCAGGCCCGGCTGCGCGTAGAGTTTGCGCCAAGCTTTCTGCCACAATGCTTGGCGTCCGCAAGCGCCCGCTGCAGCTGACGGTCGACGATGCGCCGCCATCCGCAGCGAGACGTCGCGCGTCCGCCGGAGGTAAACACGGCGATGAAACAGCGCGCGTGTCCCTGTGTCTGCGTCTATTTACGGTTGATGAAGCACGGCAGGCTCTGGCGCGGCGTCTCGTGGCATCATGCGACGCGGACGGGGCGTCCGCTGCTCTTCGACGCAGTTCACTGTCGACGATGGTGGCCAATCGGACCGTCGACGCTTCGCGCGAGGTGGCCGATGGACTACGAGTACACACATGCGCACCCCGGCAGCTGAGCCATCCCAAGTCCGCACCATGGCATGCACGCAGCCAACCGCCGAGGCATGTACGCAATCCGGGCATTCTTTTACGTGTGCACGCCAATGAGCCCGAGTCTGCCCGACGTCCTGCGTGTCCCGAGTCGAGACGGGGCGTTCGTCGTTGGCCCTGGCTTCCAACACCGAGGGCGCTCGTCCACTCCACCGTGTCTATGCGCAGCTCGTCGGTCGTGTCCTAATCGGACGACGCCTGCTCCAGCCGTTGGCCTTGTCGGAAACGGCAAGGTCGCTGACGGCTGTGGGGTGTGGGCGCGTCCATCCACGACCTCACCACCCAGATATTGCCAACAGCACGCCACCAGACACTCAAACAACAATATACACAACAATATCTAGGAAATTTTTCACTGCGCGTCATAGCGACGGTAAATCTAGCCCCAACTACGAAAAAGCTGCATTGAATGTCGGCCATAGCCGTTGAGGATCGACTCCTCAACATTGCCTCTCCCTTTACAACCCGTCTACACGGCATTGAGTGTCACATCGCTCAGCCAGATCGCCAAACGTCGCAATTGCCATCCATAATAAACAATTGGACTAAGTCGTTCACGCTCCGCGGTTCCCCCGTGCGCGTTGCTGAGCCCGGCCCCCGTTCAAGTCGTGTTATCGGCGTGAGATGGCGCGAGACCTGCATCGGGCTGTGTCCTCTCGACGAGGCGCCTCAAGCGAAGCTGACGCGGCAGGTCCCTCAAGGTTTCACCCAGGTCATCATCGCTCTGCGGTCATGGAGGCTTACGAGTCGCACCTAATCTGCGGTGAGAGTGGGATGCAGCTGTGCGGTGGCTGGACGCCGTCGACCGCAGTGAGATCGTACGGGTTGGGTGTCAACGGATGCAGAGACCCGGCACTGTAGCTGAAATTCTCGGCATCCGATAGTTCTGTATGTAGCGTCCCGAACATCCAAGCTCGCCAACGCTTACGTGTAGCAACCCGTAGCCGGCTCTATTGGCTCCCCCCCAGCCCACCACGTCTATACGCACCATCTCGTCCTCTAAATCGTATACATGTACCTCGGGTTGTCGTCGCCCAGCTCCACCAGCTCCTCCTCCTCCATCCCCCTGTGCTTCTCGCTCATCTCCCCGGCCGCGCGCTTCTTGTTCGCCCGCCAGTACCAGAGCCACATGAAGCCGTAGATGCACGTCCCCATCGCCACCATGCCCAGCGTCACGGCGTGGCCGCGGATGTACCGCGGTCGGTCTCCCTTGGGGCTGTGTTCCGAGTCAGTTGATCCGCCGAGGCGCAACATGGGGTCTGGACACGCACTAGATGAAGGCGGACATGATGCCGGATGTGTTGCCCAGGGTGAGCTGCAGGCCCGTCGCGGTGGTGCGTTTGCCGTACCGGGGGGAGTTGTTCGGTAGCTATCCCTCGTCAGCTCGTCTCCTCCAGCACAAACGCGCTGCCAAACTCCAAGGCGGGCATCGCGGAGACTCACCCAGGCCAGCGGCAGCCCGACGACGACGTACAGCCCGCCCGCCACCAGGAAGCACGCAAAGTAGTGCACCGCCGTCGCCGAGTCGGACAGCAGGACGGCGTATCCGACGACGCTGATCGCCCCGAAGACGACGCAGAACACGCCTCGCATCTGGAGCCGGTCGGAGAGAAAGGCCGTGGCCATGTACGCCACCGCGCCCAGGAAGTAGCACGGCACCGTGAGCAGCTGCACCTCGGCCGTCGACCACTCCCCGAGATCGTCGATGATGGTGGGCAGGAACGTCGAGAAGCCTGTCGCCCCCGTCAGCAATCGCGCAAGCAACCCCAAGGAGACCGACGAGTCCGAGACCCACCGTAGAGCATCGTGTCGACGCCAAACTGCGCAACAGAAAACGCCCACACCTTCCAGTCCGTAAACGCCCTCTTCATGTCCCGCCGGCTAAACTCCTCGCTCGACTTGGTGCTCCCGTACTCGCGCCGGCGCCGCACCTCCATCAGCGCCTTCTCCCCCTCGGTGAGGAAGTAGGCCGAGCCGGCGTCGTTGGCCAGCGCAAAGTAGGCCACGACGCCGAGCACGATGCTCGGCAGGCCCTCGATGATGAGGATCCAGCGCCAGCCGCTCAGCCCCCGCGCGCCGTCGAGGTGCCCGATGCCGTAGGCCAGCAGGCCGCCCAGCGCGCCCGCCATGGCCGCGCTCACGAACAGGTAGCCCACGCGCAGCGCGAGCTCGTGCTTGGTGTAGAAGAAGGTCAGGTACACGTTGAGCCCCGGGAACAGCCCGGCCTCGACGGCGCCCAGCAGCAGCCGGCACGCGAGCAGGCTGGCGTACGAGTCGACGAGCCCCGTCAGCGTGGCGATGAGCCCCCACGACGTGGCGATGAAGGCGATCCACCGCCGCGGCGTGAAGAGCTTGAGCACGAGGTTCGACGGCACCTCGAAGGCGAGGTACGTGACGAACAGGATGGACACGGCCACCTGGAACTGCGTCGGCGAGAGGTCGAGCTCGGCCTCGAGCCCGTAGAGGCGCGCGTTGCCGATGTTTACGCTGCCGTCGCGGTGTCAGTCCATGGTAGGTTCGAACGCAGCTGTCGCGGGGCATACCGGTCGAGGAAACTGAAGAGATAGAGCCCCATGACGAGGGGAATGATGTAAAGGTCCAGCTTGCGCACCAGCTTCTTCTCGTCCACGCCGCGACTCAACTCCTCATAGTCCACCTCGGTCGCCGGCAGGCTGCCCTGCGACTCCTCCCCCGCCGTCTGCTCTGTTGCTGGCTGCAATCCCATGTTGGCCGTCCGTCGTGGACCGTGTCAGGCCAATTGCTCTTGTCCGTCTCACGAGGCGTGCAATTCGTGCCAAACCGAGTAGATGATGAGAGAGGGAAAAAGAGTTCGCTCCTCTTTCCCCCGGGACGCCAGTCGTACGACTGTGAAGCGATGACACTTCAACCGGGAGCCGGGCCGCAAATTTCACCCGTAATATAGGCTGGCTCCGTGCCGCGCCTATCCAGGACAAGGAGACAAAAGTCTCAGCGCCCGTCCTACAATCACACCCTACTCCGTAGGAATCGTCGCAGTTGTCTACCTGCAAGCGCAGCCTAGCGATTTAGTTCGAACCAAGTTGTTAAGTTGTCCCAAGAATTCTTCGCTGGGCGTATACCCTATAGTTGGTCTCTGAATTAGACTCTTTACAGCCGATACCGGCAAACGGACGACACTTTATACCGCTTAGTCATCGAGCCACTTCTTGGTCCATAAGTCATGCTTCAGTTATAATAAAGGACTAATATCGGCTGGAGGCCGCTGCAAGAGTGGACTTAAATCACGAGTCATGTTGCGAGCATTGTTGACGGCATAGGGCAGCACTACACAGAAATGTGTGTGGAGGCGAGCAATATGTGACTGCACGTTGCCAGGCGCAGATGACTCGCAGCCTGTGGGGTGGGTATCGAGTTGCGCGTACTTCGTAACACAGCGTCAACATGTCACCGCCATTCGCGTCTGTGTCTGTCAACAGATTCGTCAGAGCCCATGAGATACAAAGAGGGGCCTGAGCCCTCCGCAGCTATAAAGAGACGGTTCATACAATGAGAGTTGCTGCTATATACAGGACCAAATTAGGGTCCCAGCCGGACATGCCCATTCCTGGCACTTCATGCTTGCATATCCCAACCGGTCGTGTCCATCAAATGCCCGTTGCTGCATCTTCAAATCACCCTAGACATGCCTCCAGCCTCCGCCCTACCGGTACTCCTGGGTGGGCATCTCATACACGGGTCCGCTGTGGTGGCTCAATACCGGCTGGCTATCGATCTCGGCGGCGTTCGAGTTGTGCCACTTGGCCGCCGCCGCGCCGTCGCTGCCCAGCTCGGCCGTGTTCGGCGTCATCGGGCTCACGACTGAGTCTCCAGGCGTGGGGTGGCGCGGCAGTTGGTCTCCTGCCGCAGCTGTGTTGTTTCGGCTCTGCTGGGTCATGGTGTTGTTGGGGCTCGTGTATGCCGATCCAAACGTCGCGGGCTTGGCATATCCGGCGCGTCCGTCTCCCATGGCCGTGCCGCGGTATCCCTCGGGGCTGACGCTCTGCTTTACGGGAACGCGGCCGGGTGCGAGGAAGCCGGCAGCAGGCGCCGACTCAGACATGGAGTGCGAGCCCGGACCACCGCCGGCCGGTCCTCCAACAGGCACCTCCGAGGCGCCCATGAAGTCGTCGTGGTCAGGCTTGGGGCTTCGGCGACGTCGCATGAAGAAGAAGGCGATGGCGGCGATGATGGCCAGGGCACCAAGGCCGGCGCCGACACCGATGCCCGCCTTTGCGCCGGTGGACAGTCCACTGTCACTGCTGCCGTTGCTGTCGCCGCCGGGGGTGCTACCGTTGCTACCGCCGCCGGTCGGGGAACCTGTCGACGTCTCCACCAAGCCCGTCGTCACCCTGGTCGACGTTATCACCAGGGTGCTCGTGACGGTGATGGTCGTCCTGGCGTTGGCCTGCTCCGTCTCGGTAACAACCGACAGGGTGGTGGTGGCAGAGGTCACCACCGTCTTGACGGTGTTGACGACGCTGTTGACAATGGTCGTCCCGCCATCGCCGGCCGCAACAGTGACCGTCGTGAACTGGGTAATGGTTGCCCGCTTGGCCAGGTGGTTCTTTTGCAATCCGACCGCGCCGCCTTCGACACCGGTGGAGGTCGGGACCGGGACGGCGTTGGAGGCGACGTCTGCCGCAGCGGGGGCGGCGGTACGGGGCGCGAATTCGGCGTCAAGGCCGCGCTTCCGGTTGACAAACTGCGTAGACGTCGTGTAGACAGTCCTGGTGGCAGTGGCCTGGTCGCTGCTGGTGATGGTGGTGGTCGAGAAGTCCGTCGAGGTGACGACGACGGTCGAAGTCACCGTGGTGAAAATGGTGGTGAGCTTGGTGACCGTCTTCACATCGCCGGTGACCGTTCGGGTGACGAGGACAGTGGTGTCACCGCCGACAGTGTTGGTCGCCGGCGTCGTGGTAGAACTGGGCGTGCTCTCGGAACTGGTGGTGCTGGTGGGCAACGTCGACGGCTGCGCCGAGGAGGCAGTCAGCCCAGTATTCTGGCGAACGACGACCTTGCCGGCCTGGGCGGCGCCGAGCAGCGCGCCGACGGCGAGTCCCAAGGAGAGCCGCATCTCGCAGACAGCGACGACGCAGGGGGGTCAGGTTTCGATTCGCCGCTGTTCCGGAGCGCTCGGGGGGGATGTCGTTCGTGATTGAGGTTGTCGAGAGGGAAATTCAGTAGGGGAGCGCGCCACGCGTCCGTCGGGCGGCTGTCGGCCGATATGCTGCTCGGTTATCCGTGAACCGCAAACGACAGCACGGCGTATAGGTACACAAGGAAATAAAGGATAGTCGGTACAAAACGAGTGAGGAGCAGAGATGTTGAATGGAGATGGAAGGATGACGAAGCACCTGCAAAGGGGCAGTGGAAAAACGGGGGTTTGGGGAGCCCGGCCAGCCGCAGGGGACGAAGGCACGACAGGGACGAAGGCAGACACTGGCGGGCCTCCACTGAAGTGAAAAGCCAACCACCCCTGGACGGCCTGCTGAAAGATCACCGGGCCCTTGGTCGCACGTGCAACCCGGCAGGACACCGCAGCGTAAGCCCCTTGCGGTCTAGCGGACGCTGTGGCGTAACCGTTTGGTGGCAGGGCTTCCCGCCGGACGTCAATACGAGGTCGTCGGCTTCCCAGGCTGGCGTCACCTGGATGAAACCGCAGCAGTGAGGGTTCGTTTCGGCAGCGCGCGGGGTGCAGCCTCAGCGGTGATGTACGAGTACGGAGGAGCAGCGTGGTGGTGTTCCCGACGCCGAATGCGCTGTGGGCGCATTCCTGGCGACTGCTGCTGGGCAATTCGGCAGAAACGATCCGTGCCGAGTCTCGCATGATGTGCTGGCACATCGCCTCACATCGCTGCAGGCCACCCACCTGCTGATGATCGGCATTTCCCCGCCGTCCCGCTGCCGGGCTCTCGTGTTCGACCGGCGCTCAATCGCCGGTCCTCAGTCCGAGCAATCCTCACGAAGCATTCAGTGCAGTAGCCGCGACGCGCAGGGCTGACCAACGAGCCGCCTGGCGCTGAGCCCAAGCCTCAAACTCTGCCGCCCTCCCCTTTTCGGGCCCCCACAGCGACTTGTACGGAGTCGGCGCTCGGCTCTCGCGTCGTGGCGTCGTCACGATGCCGCTTCTGTCTGTCTACCGTAGACTATTGCTAGGGCTGTATCTCACGGACGGGCTGCTTCGTGGTTACCGCAGCGGGGCAAGAGATTTGATACCGCAGATTGATACTGCAGGCTGGGCTGTCAATCATGCCCGAGACACTCTCGGCGCACGTGCTCCGCCGCGAGCGGTGCTCACTACGGCTCTGGGCGAGACATGCGTGGCACGGCGACGACACTGGTAGAGACAGAGACAGACAGAGCAGAGACAGAGCCCTTGTTTCACCGGCAACTTCATCGACGGCAACGTCATCAGGCTTTGGTACCCACCCAAACGGATTTCCAAGTCTCTGCCCAGAGACACAAAGAAAGGCTGATTTCTACCTCTTGCCAACGGGCCCAAGGCCCTCCCCGTCCCCGTATTAACGTCACCCCGACTTATTTCACCAAGCCGCATACCACCGCTCCCTCACCCACGTCTATACACGAGTGTCCTGCGTCCCGCGCACGTATGCCAAAAAACACAAAGGAATGGACAAGAAAAAGGGGGTGGGGGGCTCCCGTCTATGTCTGTCTCGCCCTATATAGCCAAGAATATCCAACGAACCGGTGCTGCCCGAGGGCGGAGCCGCGTCTAAAAGTTCTCCTTGCCCCAGACAAACGAGAAGCTGCGAAGAGTCGGTTAGCGTTCGGGGACTTGCACGGAACATCACAGGCGACTCCAACATACCCCGGCTCCGTGTACTTGTTGCAGTACACATGCAGCGCGCTGCCCAGCCCCTTGGGCCCGCAGAAGAAGACGCCCGCCTCGGCCGGCGAGTGCAGCTTGCGGATGCCCCGGAAGATCATGTCCCAGTTGGGGCGGCCAAAGTTGGTCGGGCTCCTCAGGCCCGTGATGGTGTCCTTGTCGGCGTTGGCGTCGTTGATCATGATGTTGGTCGCGTCGTCGGCCTTGATCTTGGCCGTCAGGTACGTGTGGATCTCGATGCGGTTCTCCACGTCCTGGGCCTCGACGGCCAGCAGCAGCGAGCGGAACCACTCAAAGGAGCCGAAGTCGCGGCAGATCCAGAAGAAGTAGACCTTGGAGAGGCGCGTCTTCTTCTGCGGGTAGTTCATGCGGTACCAGATGGACTTGAGGATCGAGGCAAAGGGCGTGACGCCGATGCCGGCGCCGACGAGGATGGACACCTCGTACTTGAAGACGTCCTCCGAGGCGGAGCCAAAGGGCCCGTCGACGTAGACGCGCGGCAGCACGCGGTGCAGGGCCGGGTCCACGCCGTTGGCGTCGCCGTCGACGCCGACGACCTTGCTCGCGTCGCCCTTCTTGCCCCACTCGCAGCCCAGCGCCGCCGACACGGCCATGGTGAAGTCGCCCTGGCAGCGCATGTGGATGGAGATGTAGTCCTCCTCGGGCGCGCTCGTCAGCGTGAACGGGTGGTACTGCCACAGCGACACGGCCGGGCAGCAGAAGAAGATGTACTGGCCGGCGCGCGTCTTGGTGTTCTCCTTCTTGATCTGGATCTCGCACACCTGGCTCGGGTGCTGGATGACCTTGGAGATGTACGTCTTGTGCCGCCCGCGCACCTCGCGGGCCACGCGCTCGGCCAGGTAGACGAAGCCGCCGTACATCCAGTACTGCCAGAAGACGCCGACGGCCGAGGCGCCGATGCTCGTGCAAAAGGGCGCCACGTCGGGCTGGATCATGCAGAAGGCGCCGTGCAGCGCCCAGAAGAAGAAGAAGATGATGAACATGTGGTGCGTGTACCAGAAGCGCTCGTAGTTGGCGCGTCGCGGCTTCTCCAACGAGGTGATGACCATGCCCATGAGCGCGACGAGCATCACGTAGCCCGTCCAGCCCGGGCCCGAGGCGAAGTTGGCCAGCAGCCAGCCGTAGAAGCCCAGCTTGTTCTTGGCCGCGACCTGCGCGAGGTTGTTCCAGTGGGCGATGGTGTGCACCCACGACCAGAAGACGATGGACCACGCCGTCGTGATGTGGAAGGTGATGTTCTTGTCGAACTGGATGATGCCGTTGAGCGGCGTCTGGCGCGCCAGCGAGATGAGCGTCCGGCAGACGGGGAAGAGGATGATACCGACGTCGACGTGCAGCACCACGGCCGACGAGCGGGCGATGACAAAGGTGAAGCCGAAGATGTCTCGCGCCCCCTGCAGGCTGTCCTTGACGGCGTAGTGCACCGACGCGAACGCGAATATCAGGACGTGCGTCACCATGAAGACGAAGACGAAGCTAGGGAGACGGGTCAGCGCAACCAAACTCGCGTGGCCACGGCACCGCGTTTCCCGGGACCTACACTCTTCGGTAGCCCTCGTTGATCATCCACCGGTCAAACTTTTCCCTCGTCGTCAGCTCCTGCTGCTTCTCCTGGGTCATCTCGCCGGACAGCAGCATCCGCGTCAGCGGCGTCCATCTTGATCTCTCCGACGGCCTCTCGTAGCCGCCATAGTCGTAGCCCACCGCGGCCATGGTGTCGTCGCTGGTGTCGTCGCCGCCGTTGCGTGTCGGTTGATCGCCGGCGTGCCTCTCCTGTCGTGGCCGCCAGTGGCCGTAGTCGTCCGGTTCCTCCTCTTCTCGACGTCGTCGATTGCTCTTCGCTTCCTCGTCTCCGTGGTTGATCCGCCTCCTGTGCTTTGTCGATGTTTTTTTTTATCCTCTAGTCGCGTCTTTATGAAGCGCGAGCTGCTGTTGCATATACTAAAAGGCGCCGTGGTATGTATGATTCAGAGCCTGCTGAACGGCGCAACTCGCATGGGTTGCTGAAGTGAAGCGAATTCGTCCGGTCCTCCCGCACTCAATTAATGAACGGACAGTGTATGAGGCCTGAGTTTTTTCGAGATCGTCAGCACATCACACACAAGCCGTGAAGGGTTCGAGCCAGGAATAAAGCAGGAGCAGGGCAAATTGGGCCAAGCCCGGCATGCTTTATGCGTGCCGCCTCACTTGAAACGGTGGGCCAAGGCCAAGGAGGGAGATCATACCAGCTTTTGCACACCGAGAGATTACCGCCGACGTGCGTTTGCCTCGCGAAAAGGGCGAAGCCGAAGACGAAGACGAAGATGAAGATGAAGACGAATGAAAGAGAGAGAGTGGCGAGGGACAGGGGGAGAGTTTACAGTTCAGAGATCTGGGAAAAGACACAGACGATGGGGCGATGGCCAGGGTTTACAAGCAGGACCACGGATGATCCCACCAGTCCACCACCACCACCACCCACCGCAACACGTCGAGAGGACCGAGTCTCCACGGCGAGGCGTCGCAGTGACAACGCTCCTTGGCGCCGGATCTATGCGACCAAGCGGTACCCTGTACCAGGGATGCCGCACCCCCGTGCCTGGCGGAGTGGGCCCATCGGCCGACGGTCGACGGTCGACCTGCGACAGCGGAATGGCATAGGGGCGCCTGCATCCAGATTGCGAAACCCGCCCGCCCGTCGCGGCACCGAGCTGCGCTGCCCGGGCCTCATCGCCCATCGTAAAGTGCCAGAGATGCGTCCGATCATTACTCGGGGCTGCGCGCGCCGCCGTGCCGTGCTTTCCGCGCGCCGACTCGACCTCGCTCGACGGGGAGCCTCCGGCGGCGACAGGACGCTCGGATACCCGTACACGCTCGCTCCTGGACGGGTGGGGGGACCTGGCTGCTCCGTATCCGTACATAACACGGTGCTACCTGGGCAATAGTGGCCCGCCACCCAGCGCCTTTCTGAGCGTCTCAACTGTGTAGCAAAAACTACCTGCCCAGGGGGGTCGCGCCCAGCGGCTGCTTGAATCGTTCGAGGCTGTGGCGCGCTGGTGTCGCATGCGCCTCCGTGAAACGGGTGCCGTCGCGCCACAACGCCCGCTCCGTGGGCGCTCGGTAGAGCATCGCAGGTTGGCAGGCTCGTGACAGGGCAGGTGTTTGCTTGGGAAGAGTCGCCCAACGGCGGCCCCTCCCACTCGTCAAAGCGACCGCCATCCCACGCGTGCCGCGCCCCGGTGGCCGTCTTCGCCGCCAGCCTCGAGTCGCCGTCGCAGACCGTCAACCTCTCACGCCGCGGGTCTGATCCGTCGCGGCCAGCCCCGAGAGGCCCGAGGAACATGCCATGTCATGCCATGTCCTGCGCGCCTTGCCGCGTAGATCTCTCTCGCAAACATTGGACGGTTTCGGAGAGCTCCTGGCCTTGCTGCTTAGACTCTTACTCGCAGCGCCTCGGGCCATTCCCCCCTCCCTCTGCCGCCGCGAGGCTCGGTACGAGAGGCCAAGGCGATTGGCGAGTTTCCCGGCCGGCCGTAGACACATCCGGGCGACACAGCCGGCGACACAGCCGGGCCGCCGGGACGCTCTGCTCTATACAAAACTGCCGTGCCTCCATCGTGACGGGTCTCAACGTCAACGGCTCTTGCGAGGCTCAGATGGCCGCCTCGCAAACATGCACGCAAACGGCCAAGCACGTAAGAGAGCGAGATGCAGTAAATACGCTGCCTGTTTCTGCATGCCAATAAACACATTCGTCCATGCAAACCCAAAGCCCAGCCGCATGATATCCCTTTAATAGCGGACGTGTCTGTCTAGTCTGTCTTTCCTCCCCGTCGCCATGGTCCCCGTTCTCAGTCTCCCCAGACACAGCTCGACCGACGCTGCTTCAAGGGCAAGGGACCGCCCAGCGTCGCACGCGACCTGAATGCACTTCCTCCCCCATCCGTCAAGTAATGACTCGTCTGGAAATCCACCGCGTCGAACGTCCTGCAAAGACAAAGATGAAAATCCACCCAGCGCCTCGTCGCTCCACCGCCGTCTCATGCCGTCGCTGCTCTAGACGGCATACTTCCGGGTCCACTCCCGAGCCGTGGCCTCGTATCGGGGTCGGTCGGTCTTGTACACGTGGGCAATCTCTGGCACAAGAGGGTCGTCGGGGTTGGGGTCTGTCAGCATGGAGCAGATGGAAAGGAGGACTGCGGAGCACATTTGTCAGCGAAGCCGTCCACGCATGTCACCGGTCGCCATCGCAGGGTATCCATAGTCATACCTTTCGAGATGGTCAAGGCAGGGCTCCACTGGTCACGCAGGATGTCTAGGCAGATGCTGCCGTTGGAGTTGATGTTGGGGTGGTAGATGCGAGTCGTGAAGTTGACCTTGGGGGGCTTGAAAGGGTAGTCGGTGGGAAAGTGGATGGCAAGGAAGAAGACACCGCCCGAGTATGGCGATTCGCCCTGTTGGTCTGTCAGTAGCCGCTTCTTGTAAACATGCATGAGGTACGACGCAGCAGCCCGAGCGCGGTGGAAAGACTGGACAATGACACTGCCAATCGGTGCATCACCATGCCATCTTTTACCATGCCGCGACTCGAGCATTTGCGGGTCGGAAGTGCTTACAGGTCCCATAATCGTCGCTTGCCAGTGGAACTGTCAAAAACTGTCAGCTGTGGTCTTGAACTACAGGACAGGGACCTTGATGGCCGCACGCCAGGGCAGAGAGCGCCAGATGATCTTGCACCGGCGGTGGACAAAGCCCTGGGGCGAGGGAGGGGTTTTCGCATACCAAGTCTTCTCCAACCGGGCCAGCAGAGCAAGACGACGGCGGGTCCCTGTAAAGCCACAACGTCAGCAAACAATTACTCGTCTACAGAGAATACAATTCCATCGCAGCAGCGAGGCTGGAGGCACCAAGTCGGCGGCGTCATGAGCATCCAGAGTCTTCGAGGTGTTTTGCCAGAAAGACCCCGCTCACGCTCAGCCCCACCTCACACTTGGGCTCCAAAGGCTGGCACGAGGCACGGGGAGGGGCAGGACAGGGCAGAATTACCGGCCGAGGTCAGTGAGCTCCTTGTTGATGCGCTTAAGAGCCATGGCTGTTGTTTCTGTGTGTAGAGGTGCGAGAGAGGGCTTCGCTGCGCTGATGCTCTGCCGCGGGACTGCGTTAGCGGTGGGCGGTGCGGACGGTTCGGGGGACACGACCCGTGCAGCGAGGGGGGAATGACGCACCTCGAGGCGAAGAACAAGCTTCTTCAGGCGAAGAAAGATGCGGGGTCCAAGGGCCAAAGATGCAGGCAGTCGAGGGCTGCTGGATGCCGGCGTCGACGCTCGTGAGGTTGTAGGGGCTTCGTGTGTAGAGGGAGAGAGGCTGGTCGGAGGCGGTCGTCGTGGGCGTCGTGACGGGTCTCTGTGGTGGGTGTTGGATGGAGGAAAGAGAGTTCGGGTCACAGGGATCACAGTGGGCGGAGAGCGAAGTGAAAGGGCTAGCAGAGGGTGGATGGGGGGGCAGGTTTTTTCTGCCGCCTGCACAAGCCCGGAGGGAGGCCGGGACCTTCTGCGCAGGCCGCTGGGCACCTCGCACTGCCTGCTCCAGTGCAATGGAAGGCGGTGGCCAGCGCCGGATACCGCCACCGACGGGGACCCTCTCAGCGCTTGCCGTGACTCGGCCCGCTAACAGGCCCCGCACGTTCTACGAGCCGCCGTTGCTAAGAACCCCCCCGTTTTGCGGTACCGCGCCTGCGGCCGTTGCCATGGCTTTCGCTCGACTTCGATGGGCTGAGCGAGCCGACCTGCCAGGTGGCCGCAGCGCCAACACTGCGTCACTCTTGTCCTATTAAACGACGGCGGCACAGACGGCGTGGCAGTGACGGCAAAGACAGAGTCGCATCACTCAATCAACCAATCGCTCAGCCCAGGCCGATATTGCCACTGGCGGGACTGGGCCTGCTCAACACACGAGGGTCAAGAGACTCCAAGACATCCGCTGCACGTCCACGGCTGCACGTCTACGGCTGCACGTTCACGGCTGCACGTCCACGGCTCATCGACAGCATGTTCCCGTCGTACAAATGACGGCCAGCTTTGAAGTTTGCCGGTTGACAGTGATCCACTCCGGTTACGCCGGCTCCGCCGTTCCGTAGGTACCCATGACGTTTACGGCACCATCGCGGTCAACTCCGGTTACGCCCCGACACGCCTCTGTCGCGTCAACGAGCACACAGCAACGGAACAATGCAGTTCCGAAACTGTCTCCGTTCATGTCAGCTCGTGGCGACCGGCCGTGGTGATTCATTTACTTCATTTTGTGGATTTCATCGAGGTGATTCGTTGAAGCTATCAGGTAAATCATCATCCGCCCGAGGGTGCCGAGGCTTGTTTAGCGAATGCCAATGCCTCACAGCTAGCAAACATTACACCATGTATTCCTCCCACCTCTACACGAACGCCTGGATGCCCGTAATGGCCCGACCCAGAATCAGACCTGTGTAACAATGTCAGTCATGCGTCTTCACCATATGTGCCTTGCAAAAGGGGCGATGAAGGCTAGGGCCGCAACGTACTGTGAATGTCGCTCTGGCCCTCGTACGTCTGCGTCACAAACAGATTCGCCACGTGTCGTCCAATAGCATACTCGTCGCTCACGGCGTTGCCGCCAAAGATCTCTTGCAGGATTCGCGCGTTGCGCAGCGCCGTGTCGCAGTTCTGCCTCTTGACCATGCTGATCATTTCCGGCGTCACCTTGCCCTCGTCCTTGAGACGGCCGACCTGGATCGCAGCCAGCGTGCCGTAGGCGGCGTCTGTCGCGGCGTCGGCCAGCTTCTTCTGGATGAGCTGGTACTTGGCCAGCGGGTTGCCCTTGAACTGCTTGCGCTCCAGGGCATACGTCCGGGCCCGCGCGATGCAGTCCTCCAGGGCCCCCATGACGCCAATGGAGATGCCGTAGCGGGCGTTGTTGAGGCAGCTGAAGGGACCCCTGAGACCCTCGACTTCGGGGAACATGTTGGCCTCGGGCACGGGGCAGTCGTCCATCTGGATCATGCCCGTGATGGACGCCCGCAGGCCGTTCTTGTCCTTGATGGCAGGCGTCTCCAGGGTACCCGGCGGGCAGTCCTTGCGCTCGATGAGGAAGCCCCTGATCTTGCCCGTCTCCTGGAGCTTGGCCCATACCAGCAGCACGTCGGCGATGGGGCTGTTGGTGATCCACGTCTTGGCGCCGCTGAGTGAGTAGTATCCCTTCTTGGTCGGGTGCGGCTTGGCGATGCTCTCCATGCTGCCCGGGTCGCTGCCGTGGTTGGGCTCCGTCAGACCAAACGCGCCGAGGAGCTTGCCCTTGGCCATGTCCGGCAGGTACTTTTGCTTCTGCTCCTCGGTGCCGAACTCGTGGATGCCGCCCATGACCAGCGACGACTGGACCGACATGCCGGACCGGTAGCCACTGTCGACGCGCTCGACGGCGCGAGTGATGAGGCCGCCGGCGACCGACGACACGCCGGCGCAGCCGTAGCCGTCGATGCTGGCACCCAGCAGGCCCAGCTCTCCCATCTCCTGCAGGATCTTGGGGTCATAGTGCTCGTCACGGTACGCCTCTGCGACAGCCGAGGTTAGCAACGGCAGTCCAGTCTCGCCGAGCAGAGGGGCCAATGCTTCATACGTAGAACCCGAGGGAGCATGCGCTCCTGGCAGTATCGCTCTGCAGTCTCCCCAATGGCAAGCTCCTCCTCAGTCAAGAGGTTCTTGGACGCGAGTGGGTCCTCCCAGTCGAAGGCGGTCTTGCTGGCAGAGGCGAAGCTCCGCGCAGCCATTGGCCGCAACGGGGCCCGCGCACTGCCTCTAGCAACGGTCCGCAGGGTGTGTCTGAACATTCTGAATAAGCATCCACACAAACGAATGGGTGGACCCGTGATCTTCCTCTTGTGTGCTCGATGGTGTTGCGGATGTTGAAGAAGCTGCGTTTGGTGTCTGGCCGGAAACCGGAAAGTTATAGCTTCGGATATGCGATATCGCTGAGGTGCCTTATACCCCGGCTTCCCCCGCGCCCTCCATAGCCCGCCCAGGCACCGCGCCGAGCCACCTGCCGACCCCGACGAAAACCGGCGCCCGCGGGTTTTCCCCACATACCAACGCTCCCCAGAGCCAACGCGCCAATCCCAGCCGCAGATCGAGCCTCCATCCTCACCTGACCCATGTCGCAGCGCCGACTACTACGTTTGTGGCTGCGTAGGTACCCGGTTCTCGGCTGCTCGGGGGCATCGACGCGCTTGCACTTACACGGCATACGGCACCTTAAGCTGGACCTCCCCATCATCCTAAGGGGGCTAGCCGTATATGCTTGGAATAGCTCATCTCGGCCGGCTTGTACACGGACTGGCTCGGGAGGGATATTTCAAGTACCTAGTGTATACGAACGAAACACTCTACAGAAGCGTGCCAGCCTGCCAGGGCGGCCGAGCGAGCATGTACAGGCCAGCTGCACCGGTTGACACGAGATGGGCCACACAGACAGACACCTCCAACGGCTTTGTCCCTGGAGCGTAGGAATCTCATCCCCCTCTGCCCTCTGCGTCAGCTTGCCTCGCCATCAGGCTCAGTCTGTCGAGCTCCTCCGTTGCCATCGTCATGCCCGCCATGGCCAGGAGAGGGCTCGCTCCCCCGCCTGCAAGTGGACTATGCCCAAACGAACTCTCGATATCCGACGAGCTGCCGGCGTCCTGCGAGTCCCTCGCCCGCCGCCGACGCTCTCGCGGGTCTTGAAACCTTGGAGACGAGATCCGGCTCGACGTCGTCATCGGGCGGTGCGGTGAAGCCCAGGGCCGCCTGAATCGGAATCGGGGGGCGAGGCGATATGATGGTCTTGTCGCAGTTGCCGGCTGTGAACGGGAGCCGCGACGGTCACCGTCGACGTGTGAGCTCTCCGAACCCTGCAGCGACTCCTTCATCGGCGTCAGCATATCATGGGCGCAAAGTCGGACCATGGCGCAGACGCCACCCGTACCCATTTATGCTTGCGACATCGATGCAACTCGGGACACGAGGTCATGCAGCGATTGATTCGGTCCAACCGAGGTTCGCACGACGCTGCCATCGTTGTGCCGAAACAGTGCAGTGATCTATGCTTTGTAACGCCTCTTCTGGGAGCCGGTGGCTGGTGCGGCGGCGGCGCCGTCCCAGTGTCTCCGGAAGAGGGCTCGCGATGTTGCTCTGATAGGTCTGGCAGGTCAGGCAGGCCTGAACGTGTCGGTGTCCCCTGGTTGTATGCCGCAGATGGGGCCGGGATCATTCTCGCAGGGGCACTTACCCTGCGACAGCCGGCCAGCCCGTCGAGAAGCACGGAGGAAGCAAGGCAAGCAGTTGTAGTTAAGGATAAAAGGCCAAGGTCGTCGTCGTCGTGCCACGGTAGGTTGGTTATGGGCGTGGAAATCTTGCTGTTGCGCCTCGGATGTTCTGTGCTAACTGCCTGGGAGGCAGTTGCTCCCGCAGTCCCTTCCTTCAAGACTCGAACATGGTGGCACCACACCCTGACTTTCCATGCTCAAATCCCCCTTGGACCTCCTTCGCAAGCGGTGTCGGGCCATTGCTCGTCCATGCATTGCCCAAGGGAGACATTTCCCTTCGCCGCGGGCATATGTAGGTCAGTCCGAAGGCCCCCTACGCGACTGTTTCTTCGAGCTAAGGAGCTTCTTGTCCTTCATCCTGTATTCGTGGAACCTCTTCTCTCTATTCCGAGTCAGTCATGCAGGTAACGCCTCCGAGCGGAGCACATCAAACACGGCACTTACACTTCCTGGTGCTTCTTCTTCTTCTCGCCGCTCGTTTCCGCAGGGGTATTCTCCTGGTACATGCGAGTTACTTCATCCAGGAGTTTCTTCCGGTTCTCATCGGTGTTTGCCGTCCTTGACCGATGTGTCTGAGCCTGAAAAGTGAGAGAGTCGTTGCTCGCGGTGTAGTACTTGGATGCCCGAACGCTCGGATGCAGAGAGCTGGGAAGCATTGACAGCAATTCCTTGACTGGGAAGACGGTTATGGCTTTCGACTCCGTCCTTCGCCCTTCCGTTAGCACCAAATATCAGTCGTCCATGGGCGCCGGGGTTGCCGCATACTTGTTGACATGTTGCCCGCCAGGTCCACTGGATCTCGCATACGTCGTGTTGCCCCGTGGGAGTTGAGACGCATCAAACCTCTGGAACCATGATCGTGCCTCAGCTAGCGCATCCCGATCCAACTGGGCGTCATAAGCTTCGTATCTCTTGAGTCTCGTCGTGACGAATGGAGTAAGTGATCGCCGCAGCGGCCACGATGCCGACAGGGCTCTACGTGAGAGGCGCGGGATCATGCTGAGCCTGCCATTCCCGAGGGCCGGGATCTTGGCGGATGAGCTGTCGGTGATGTTGGCGCGATCAAATGAGATGTTCTCAGTGCTCACGCCTCTCGTTTTTGCTGCTCTTTTCGGACAAGGATGTGACACCCTGGCACCCCTCGGTCACGTGCAAACTCATCGCCATGAATCTTGAGAGAGCACGAGCAGTTTTAGAGGGCTGGGCTGTAGCTACAGCACCAAATTAAAGCATTTAATCTTTTTTTGTCATTTCAATCCCTTGTTTCGTTCCGCCTACTCGTATATTCGTAGCTTTTCCACCATCGCCCCAACATGTATTCTGTATCACTGGCGTTGCCTGATGTTGCCCATTGCGGGCCCAGATCTCATCGCAATGCCTATTTTGAGGTTAGCACGAGCGGGGTGTGTCATGCCAGCCCGCTGGTAGCCAAATATTTCGGACAGCGATATTCATGAATCGGGTGCAATATGTAACTTACCAACATCAGGACGAATAGTCCCCCGAGCTGGACCAGAGGTGTTGTTTGAAATGACTCCGCTCAATTCTCGAAGTCGAGGTTCTACGATAACCAGAGAGTAACTGAGTCTACCGCCTTTGTTTTCCAACTGTTCCTCTCCATCTAGTTGCATGCTTGTCTATTCCGCACCAAGTCACCCGAGACTGGCGGCATCCACCTACTGCATCTCGATGGTAGCAGGCGGCTTGCTGGTGGTGTTGTACGTGACGCAGCTGACGCCGTCGACCTCGTTGACAATGCGTCGGGAGATCTTCATGAGGAAGTCCATGTCGAAGTGATACGCCTCGGCCGTCATGAAGTCTGTCGTAACGACGGCACGGAGAATGATGATGTATCCCTCCTCGCGTCGGTCACCCTGTTGGTGAAACCATCAGCAACCGTTCAGTTGTCAGCGGGGGAGTGGACTGCCATGCTACTCACCATGACTCCGACAGCCTTGTTGGTATCCAGAGCAGCGTATGCTTGGCTGATATTGTTGTAGATGCCAGCCTCCTTGATCATGCTGATAAAGATCTTCAAGTGGGTTAGCGATTACATATGTCATTGAGGCCAAGGAGGACGTTGCAGTGCTTACATGATCCGCCTTCCTCGCAATCTCAACACGTTCAGGGGTAACGTCACCAAGAATGCGGATGGCGATGCCTGGTCCGGGGAAAGGCTAGTGAATGACATGTCAGCGACCGTTTCTATATGAATGCGGGCCCTTGAGGGGAATGATTCGACTCACATGTCTCATGACGAGCTCTTCGTTGATGCCGAGCTCACGGCCAAGAGCTCTGACTTCACTGTAGCATCAGGTCAGCACATGCTCGAGTTTCTTACGGGTGCTCATCCAGCGATCGTATATTAGAGTGACTCACTCCTTGAACAGTTCCCTAAGAGGCTGAATTCATTAGTATCATTTATACACTTCAACACAACCAAAGGCCCCGCATATGCGAGACCTAGGTGCCAGCTTCATGGAGCACCAGCTTACCTCGATGAGCTTCAGGCCCTGCCCCTCCATCATTCGCTGTGGCAGACCACCGACATTGTGGTGTGTCTAATTGGCTGTCAGATACATAGACCTCGCCCAGTGTCGTGTGTCCTAGACGGCATACCTTGATGGTCGCTGAAGGACCTTTGAAGGAGATCGATTCGATGACGTCCTGTACAAGAATAGCGATTAGCCGGCGCCATTTAGACGGCAATGCCTGATGAGTGCCTGGAGATGCTCACCGGGTACAAGGTGCCTTGCAGGAACCACTCGACCTTGCCTGCGTTAGGCGTGTTCTCGGCGGCCTTCTCAATCTTCATCGCCTCCTCCTCAAAAATGTCAATGAAGGTGTTGCCGATGAACTTTCGCTTCTTTTCGGGATCGACTACGCCCTTCAACCCGGAAAGGAACTTTTGCGAGGCATCCGCGATCGTGAGGTTAATCCCGAGGTGCTCGGCAAGGGTCTGCTTCACCTGCTGGCACTCGTTGAGGCGCATCACGCCGTTATCGACGAGCACAGCGTGAAATCGGTCGCCAATAGCCTCCTTCACTGCATTGTGTGTTAGCGGTTTTGCACGCGAAGGATTTGCGCGGAGGCTAGCATAATGAGATTGGTACATACTCAGCCTCGCGGCAACGGTAGAGTCAACGCCGCCGGAAACGGCGCCAATAACCTGGCCTCTCTCACCAACAAGCTTTCGAATGCGGGTGATTTCTTTCTCGATGAAGTTGGACATGTTCCAGTTCTGTTTGGCACCACAGATGCCGACGGCGAAGTTCTTGAGGATGTCCTTTCCGCGAATGGTATGCGTGACTTCGGGGTGAAACTGCAAGCCGAAGATGGGCTTGGTCTCGTGTGCAATGCCAGCGTATGGCGAGTTTTGAGTCGTGGCAATAGTGCAGAATTCAGAGGGCAACTGGCCGAGCTTGTCACCATGGCTCATCCACACCTGCATAGCCTCGTCCTGCAGACCCTCAAAGAGTCGATCGACATTGCCATTGTGGCGCTGGGGAGTGAGATCCTTATCAAGCGATCGATGTCAGCTCCATGCATTGAGGAGGATGAGTCGGGAAGAGCGCACCGCATGTCCGTACTCCCGCTCGGTGCCGGCAATGACATTATCTTTGCCCAGTCTCCATGCCAATTCCTGAAGGCCGTAGCAAATTCCCAGAATCGGCACGTCGAGGTCGAAGAAGGCCGGGTCGGCATCTTCAAATCGTCATCAATATACGACTGCGACTAATGCAGGATGCTGCAGACAAACTTACGAGGGGCGTCCTTGTCGTAAACGGAGTTGGGACCTGTCCAAGTTTTAATCATCAAGACATCCAGAGTCCATACTAGGCGTCACTGACCGCCAGACAGAATGATTCCCTTGGGCTTCCACGTCAAATCCGAGAGCTTGGTGGTGCACGGGAGCATTTCACTGTAGACCTGCCGGGCGTGAGTGCTTGGTTTACGTCATTCGGGGCTCGCTCGCCGTCTCACATTGAGCTCTCGCAGACGCCTCGTAATGAGATGGGTCAGCTGCGAGCCGAAATCCAGGGTGAGGATGGTCTGGGGAGCACATGGTTAGCAGCCATTTCATCTATGTGCACGCGAGGGCCTTGCAGCAGCTACGGGACCCAGAACGACGCGAATCAGCATGGGCATAACGAGAGGAGACTGACATCGTATGCCTGGTGAGGCGCCTCGACCTGCTCAATCGCGGAAGCCATCTCGATCAAAGTATGCCCTTGGGAGGAACCAGTTCGACGATCGTGCGGTGGTGACTCTAGAGAGCTCAGAAAAATCTTTGGATGTTTGGAGGGGTCTTGCGTCGTGTAGTGCCTGTATGATAGTGACTGCCATTGGCTGGCAAGGCCCAGAGCAGCCTAGCGCCAGACTCAGATTTTCCGGGTCCGCCTGCCCCACCTGTGCATCGACAAGCTGCCATCACTCAGGCACAGGCAGCACAGCCATTTTTCTCTTCTGCATATCAACAACCTCTGGAGCCTGCACTGTGATCCGTCCCAATTCTCGCGCAACACACGACGACCCGGCTGCGATCCTCGGGCTGTAATCTCTCCGTCCGTGACGAGCATCTCCGCCGGCCGCCGCACGCGACCAGGTCAGTGTCCTCGACAGCGTCCGGCCTCTTGCGCGCGCCCTTCGTGACAGCCCAACCAACAACCCGCCGGCGAGACACGACGTGTCCAGCTCATCGATGGCACCGCAGCACCCATATCACTGACTCCATCGCGCCCCACCAGCGATAACGCCAACTCGGCCGCCCTCGACACTCAGCTCGCCCCAGCCCAACCCAGCCCGTTAAATTCTCGCTGCGTAGGCCCGCGTGCGGATGCAGCCCAGGAAGCTCTAGTTCTCTCCATCCATCCCAGCCAGGCGGCCTCTGCAGCGTTCATGACAGAGCCAGAAGCAGAACTCCAGGCCACTGCCAACCTGTCGCCCGTGTCGCCCTCGCCCGTCTACACGGCCGCTCCTCACGTCGTACCGGCGCTCCAGGACACGGTCGACACCATCGACGCCATGGTCGCTGCTGCCACGACGGTCGCCGCACCCAACGGCGTCGTCGACGAGCCCGTGCTCGATCCAGCCCTCATCGGCGACGGCGCTCCTGGAGGTGATGACAACGACGATGTTGTAGATGATGACAGCTTCGACGACGCCTACGGCGACGACAACGAGATGGCCGTCGGGGAAGCCTTCCAGGCTCCGCCAGAGCCGTCCGATAGCAACGATGACTATGCCAGAACATTCGATTCCCCCATCGATCCGCAAGAGGGGGACGGGCAAGACATTCAGCAGCTTGTATCAAAACCAATGCAACCAGAATCCAACCAAGTTTCGCTGCCGTCCGATCACTTGACCACCAATGGCCCATCAGACGCTCCTCCTGACGTTGTCGCCCATGATCCATCTGCGGCTTTCGAAGGTGCTCCCACTGCTCCGGAGGATCATTCTGCTACCCCATCTGGAGCACAACCAGACCTGAGCACCTCCTCGACAGAAGCATCGCAGCAGCCACCCGAACCCCAGCAGCACCCCGGTCTCGCTTCTTCCGTGGCGTCGTCTGAACCCACAGACAAGCCTGACTCTACCAATCCAGAGTCCCAAGATCCGTCACTTGATATTCAGCAGCTCGTGGCTGATCTGACAGCCCCAGCCCAACCTACAGAGTTAAGCTCCGATCCTGACCCGTCCGGCACTTCAATGGCTGAGCCGCACGATGGCTCGACCTCTCTGACCCCCTCCACTGCCTTGCCATCGTCGTCCTCTCTTCCACCGCGTCCTCCCTTGCCGCACTCGGCCTCCCAGCCGTATGCCTCGCAGCATCATCCCACTGGACCCAGTTCCAATGCGTCAGCATCCAGCGGTGGTGTTCTGCCGCCGACACCAGGTCAGTCTTCCGCATATGGCGCCGTCGGCGCGCCGGGGACATCCACAGACGCCATGAGCAGTCTACCGCCTCTGCCTACTATTAGCGCTTTGAATGCCACTCCGTATCAAGCCCAGACGGCGCCCAGCCGCTCTACCGAGGGTCCTCACGACGCCGAGTACCAGCGCCACTGGGACCAGTTCATGGCGGATGAACGCCAATACATGTCGGAGGCCAAATGGGATCGCTTCCCAGAAGGCTCCCGTATCTTCATTGGTATGACGCACCCGCCGCAGGAGTCCTAGGCCAGCTGCTAACGTCTCCTTGTCCCTGTAGGCAACCTCTCTAGTGATAAGGTTTCAAAGCGAGATGTTTTTGACGTGTTCCACAAATTCGGTAGGCTCGCTCAGATCTCTCTAAAATCCGCCTACGGCTTCGTGCAGTACCACACCGTCGACGAAGGTCATATGGCCATGGAAAACTTACAGGGTGTTGAAATTAAGGGCCGCCGCATCCGTGAGTGAACCTTCTGGTGACCTGGGTAGACGCGGACTAACCATTGAGCAGACCTCGAAATATCACGAGTTCAGGACAAGTCGAAGAAGGAACGAGCTCGCAGCCCAGACAGAGGTAGAGGGCGTGACGGTGGGCGCAGAAATGATAAGCATCAGGGCCGCGATGACTATAGGCCGGGGCGCAACCACTCGCCTCGACGCAATGACTTCAATTCGAGGGATGAAGGCTTTGGTCGAGACCGCGGCTTTCACGACTCTGGGCGAGGAGGCCGTGGCAGGTCGCGTTCACCTGCGTACGGTCGCAACGACAGGGACTCCTATAGACGACGCAGCCCCAGCCCGTATGGACGATCTCGGCAGGAGCCCGAACTAGACTTGCCCCGGAGATACGGTGCCGACGTCCCAGACGTACAAATCATCCTGCAACCAGAGGTCAGCCGCGATTTTGTCACCTGGGTTGAGGACGCCTTCAAAGCCAAGGCTCTCAAGACCGAGGTCATGTTCCTACATCCACGATTCCCAAAGGACCAGGTTATCCAACGACAAGCCGCAGAAGGCGTCCATGGTGTCGTGGATCTGGACTTGCGCGCGCAGAGCTTGGGGCGGATACCCGTTCAGGCATTCGACCGTTCTGCCGGGACGAACAACGTGCGCTTCGACCAATACGTGGATCTAGACCCCGGTACTGCGGCCGAGGTAATTCTGCGGGCCAAAGCATCGGGGCCTGCGGCGAGCTATGGGCAGGGCTACGCTGCCGCTGGCGGATACTCGAATCCCTATGGAGGACAGCACCAGCAGGTCCCTCCCCACGGCGCCAGCTACCCGGGCGTACAACATCCTGGCCAATATCCGCCACTGCAGCAGCAGCATGCTCCCGCTGCTGCCGCAGACATCGCAGGCTTGATGGGGCAGGTTGACAATGCCACCCTCCAGCGGCTCTTGTCGTCGATACAGGGGCCGCCCCAGGCGCAAGGAGCAATTTCCGGCGCCACTGGTGTCTATGGTGCTCCAGCTTCGGGGGTTAACCCGCAGGTCGACCTCCAGGCGATCCTGGGCAGCCTGGGGGCCAGCGCTCCAGTGCAACAGCATGCACCTCCGCAGGGGCAGTACGGAGCCGCGTATGGCGCTCAGCAACCGGCGGCTCCTAATGGGGCTGCAAATGGCGGCGGTGACGCAGCTGCTCAGGTGCAGAACATCATGGCCCAGCTGGCGCGGTATAGGCAGTGATCTCGGTTTGGTCATTGGCCTAGAGTGGATTTATTTATTTATTTCAGCGGGTGGTGGTATTTTAGATATGAAATAGCTAGGCGGTGGGGACTGAGGATGAGCAGTTGTTACTGCTGGAGAAGAAGGATGATGACGACTAGGGTTCCAACTGCTGGCGTTGCGGCAAAGTCGATGATCACAAGGTTCGAACAGATGGGTACGAGATGGTTTTCATTTACATTTATGCATGTCACGACAACCTCACGGGGGTTTTGGCAAACATGTTCAAGACATTATGTCCAATGCTCCAATAGAGAATTATATTCAACAAACCACATTTCATGGTGATAACTACGCTTCATACTACTCGGGGACACTTACCAACCGAAGCTCTCGCTATGCCACCACACTTTTCTGCCTTTCATGACCCACGGCCGCACTCGTCGTTTCACCTCCGCCGACATCTCCGCCGGTCCGCACACGAGCACTGCAATCGACTCCTCCAACCCCTGGCGGAAGGTGTCGTCGACAATCTTCTCAATGTCGGGCCGCCGGCGGTTGCGATTCGTCAGGGACCGGCCGTTGCCGCCGCGGTGTAGCGTTCCCATCTCGACGGCGCCTCCGGCGGCGTTGTCGGCGTCGTCGGCGAGGCCCATGTCTCCCGTCAGGAAGAGCTGGACGTGCGGGTCGTCGAGCACGCTCTTGCCGGACGTGTCATTGGCGACGGGCCATGTCGCGTCGCCGGCGCCGCGGATGGCCCAGATGAGCTGGACCTTGGCGGTCGGCGACTCGTTTTGAATGGCTTGGTAGATGGGGAGGGCAAAGGTTGCGCCGACACCGCCCGCGACGAGCAGTATCCGGCCAGCGCCCCAGTTGAGCAAGTCGTGGAAGCGCTTGCCCATGGAGCCGTACGGGCCTTCGATGGCGAGGGAGATCTTCTGGGCCTCGGCGGCGGGGCCGGGAGTCGAAGAGGCGAACTGATTGAGCACAGCCGTCATGGGTCCGTCTCGGGTTCGTGCTATAAAGGTGATGCTGCCCTGGTCCTCGTTGACTGAGGCAACAGTAAAGGGGTTGTAAAGAAAGTCAAACACGCCCGACTGAGAGGCTGGGGTGGTGCTGGTGCGGCTGCCAGGTGGGATGCTCAAGTATATATGCGATCCAGGGAACGCCTTGAACGGCCGCAGCTTGCTGTGAGGAATCGAGGACGAAACCTTGACCAGGTTCGTGCCAGGGATGGTCTCCAACGTCGATGGCGAGTTGACGGTTGTGACTCTGCGCACGCCGAGGTCCAAGAAGAAGATGACCAAGGTCTCAACCACATACAGCCTAGCAGAGGGTGCGTGAAAGAAGATCAAGATGGGGATGAAAACGGCGGCCAAAAGGTGGGTGATGAAGAAGAGGCGGTACGAATACTCCCTCGCCTTGGCCATGGATGTCGTAGCGATTCCATGCATGCCGACAGAAGCGACGACGCCGCAAAAGACAATGGGCGCGAAGAAGCGCCGCAACCAAATTCCGGCAACGAAGAAGTATGCGTTGTAGAAGATGATGTGCAGCGTGAGGAGGAAGTAGATGATGCGGCCCAGGACGCGATGGTAGCGGTTGACCTCCTCGTGCGATGAGCGGAAGACCCAGGCGAAGGGGTTCAGGGACTTGAGCGCCATGAGGTATTGGATGGGAAACTGCGAAATAGCGATGGCGCCGAAGCGCTTGGTGAGGTGGAAGTAGTCTGGGCGCGTCAGCGAGACGCACACGATGAGTCTTGAGAGAGGCCGCGTGAGTGAGTACGTGAGAGCGAGGGCATCACCAACCTTTGCCCGTGTCTAGAACACACAACACCAGCAACCAGGCCGTCCACGCCAACCCCAGTATCCACTCATCCCGCTGCCCCCAGTGCGCACCCGCAAAGTAGACGTCGTCCTGCAGCCACCACCGCAGCCGCCGCCACTGCGCCGCGACGCCCCCGGAGGCCGCACGGCGCCGCGCCTTGACGACGGGCGAGGGCGGCACCGGCTCGTATCGGCTCTGGTCGGCCGACCCGGAGTCGGGGCCGGAGCCAACGGCGGCGCGGCGCGCGAGGCGGACGACGAGGAAGAGCAGGGCCGGCGCCAGGGCTGAGTAGTGCGCCGTGCAGGCGTATAGGTCGAGCGTCTGGCGGCGCTGGAGCTTCTCCTCGTGCGAGAGGCCGGCGAACTCGTACGGCCAGCCCATTGTGCCGCTTCGCTGGGAGGTGGAGAGTTGCGGGCGTCAATTGGGACTCTGTGCGAAGTAGAGGGCTGGTGATGGGAGGAGGAGATTGATAGAGGGAGCACGGCTATGGTGTTGGTGGCGGTGGTCGCCGTGCTGGAACGCACGTGGCCTCTGGCGATATGATATGTACAGTGCTTCACGGCGGACTAGGCTCGACACTCCGTTCTTGTATCCAGATGCGTGCGTTCAGCCGAGCCGCGACGTCAAGCCATCTACTACAAAGCCTGGATCGACACACGGGGTTACTAATGGTTCCGCATTGATTGGAGTGGCTGCCAAGAACGGGGCACGTCAACTACGAGTACTCTTGGTTGTGATGGATGACAGTGCAGGGGGGGGAAACTGTGCAAGACGAGGTTAACGCTATCCGTTCATGCTTGCTGGGCTGGGCGGCAGGCTGGATTGAGCCGCGGCTGTTCAAGGTGGTTTTCTCCCAACAATGCGGAAATATTCTCTCTTCAGCCTGTTGAATGAGTCGTGGAGCTGATGAAGCATACGGGTCGATAGCCAAGACGGTGTCAAGCTGGTCTAGGGTAGGCTGCGGACCGGAAGTACTCGTAAAGGCGGACGGGTGAGACCCCGCAAGCCGATCTCGCCCGCAGTTTTGCTCTTGCTTGCACCATTTCTAGCTCAAGCCCCTCCAAAATTTTCCTCCCTGTCCTCATCCTCCCTTCCCCAAAAGCCTCACTTTGCTCACCCGAGATTCCTCGCCCCAATTTGCTCTCGATACCCTCAATTCTCCCCCAGGTCCCCCCTCCAGTCCGTCGCCATGTCTGCCAACTACGCCCTGTCCGCGTCTCACAAGGAGGTTCGTCTCACTACCCCGCATCGTGACTCTGCAGAGCGAGGCCGTGAAGCTGACTCCTCCGTTTCTAGATGCTCGAGAAGTCTCTCCTCGACTCCGACCCCGAGGTCGCGGCCATCATGGTACGTCGCTACTTCTTGCTGACTCCGTCATCCGATATCGTACACCTCCTGACAACCTCTGTAGAAGGAAGAGGTCCAGCGCCAGCGCGAGTCCATCGTGCTCATCGCCTCCGAGAACATCACCTCCCGCGCCGTCTTCGACGCCCTCGGCTCCCCCATGTCCAACAAGTACTCCGAGGGCTACCCCGGCGCCCGCTACTACGGCGGCAACCAGCACATTGACCAGGTCGAGCTTCTCTGCCAGAGGCGCGCCCTCGCGGCCTTCCACCTCGACTCCGAGAAGTGGGGTGTCAACGTCCAGTGCCTCTCTGGCAGCCCTGCCAACCTGCAGGTCTACCAGGCCATCATGCCTCCCCACGGCCGTCTCATGGGTCTTGACCTGCCCCATGGTGGCCATCTGAGCCACGGCTACCAGACCCCCCAGCGAAAGTGGGTTTCCCCGTAACTGGCTTCAATGGACCGCAGCTAACCCGCTCCAAGGATCTCTGCCGTCTCCACCTACTTCGAGACCATGCCCTACCGCGTCAACCTCGAGACCGGCATCATTGACTACGACCAGCTCGCCCAGAACGCCATCCTGTACCGCCCCAAGATCCTCGTCGCCGGTACCTCGGCCTACTGCCGCCTCATCGACTACAAGCGCATGCGCCAGATCGCCGACTCCGTCGGTGCCTACCTTGTCGTCGATATGGCTCACATTTCTGGTCTCGTTGCTGCCGAGGTCATCCCTACCCCCTTCGAGTACGCCGATGTCGTCACCACCACAACTCACAAGTCCCTTCGTGGACCCCGTGGTGCCATGATCTTCTTCCGCAAGGGCGTCCGCTCCGTCGACCCCAAGTCTGGCAAGGAGACTCTGTACGACCTTGAGAACCCCATCAACTTCTCCGTCTTCCCCGGCCACCAGGGTGGGCCCCACAACCACACCATCACTGCCCTGGCTGTGGCGCTCAAGCAGGCTCAGACCCCTGAGTTCAAGGCCTACCAGGAGAATGTCGTCGCCAATGCCAAGGCCCTGGAGAACAAATTCAAGGCTCTCGGCCACAAGCTCGTCGCCGACGGTACCGACAGCCACATGGTCCTCCTCGACCTCCGCCAGCACAACCTGGACGGCGCCCGTGTTGAGGCTGTCCTGGAGCAGATCAACATTGCCTGCAACAAGAACTCCATCCCCGGCGATAAGAGCGCCCTGACCCCCTGCGGTATCCGCATCGGTACCCCTGCCATGAGCAGCCGTGGCTTCGGCCAGAAGGACTTTGAGCGCGTTGGCGACTACATTGATGAGAGCATCAAGATCTGCAAGGAGGTCCAGGCGTCTCTGCCCAAGGAGGCCAACAAGCTCAAGGACTTCAAGGCCAAGGTCGCCAGCGGCGAGATTGCCCGCATCAACGAGCTGCGAAAGGAGATTGCCGCCTGGACCATCGCCTTCCCCCTCCCCGTTGAGGGCTGGCGCCTGGACGCTGGCATCTAAGCCAGCACAGCGGCATTTTATACAACGTGCGGAGGATAGTGAAGGATGGCCCTCGCAGAGCGCCATCCTCTGTGGGTAGCAAAAGGGAGGAAACAGCTCTGCATCCGCGGCATTTAACATGGATGAGGCAAACGGCGATGTTCAACAACTTGCATTTCAACGGCTGGCGCACTTCTTTTGATTGGCTTTGGGGGGTCAAAATGGAAAACTGGGAGTTTTGAGGGGAAATCTGGGATACACTAAATACCTATCTATACGTGTCTGTCATAGCTGAGGTGCTCAACGCTCCGAATGGGACACGGCCTGCCTGCTTCAACAAGTCGGCAGGCCATGAATTTCAAGTCTTACGTACTGTGGTTCATTTCTCGACGTTACTTCACCTGCGATTCAATGCTTTCATGAACGGTTAGAATTTGCCATCATCTGCTCGTCTTATTTCGCACCTTGGGATCCAGGTAGTGCACCATCAACCACGACCTATCCCACCGCAGCGCCAAAAACCGCAAAATCACCTATACATCCATCCAACCCGCCGCATCCGGTCCAAGCGACCTTTGATATCTAGAGAAACAAAAGAGAACGGCAAATAAATAAACAAAGACAACTGATGACCCTCGCCCACAGCAGCATCGCACAGCTACTCACCCCCCACGCCGTGCCTCCGCTCCCGACCGTAGCCAAATCCATGCCTTGATCTCTGTTTCCAAAGCGATATGAGAGCGCCGCCAACTACGCGAAGTGGCAACCCGGCCCCAAAAAGACTTTTTCCCGTGCTGCGCAGGATCCCGGGGCCACGCCCACCGTGCCCGTCCCGTCTCCAGTAACGCCGCACCGAAGATGCGCGGCTTCTCCGCCGTGGGGACGGGGGCAAAAGGGCCGAGATGGTACAGAAGAAGGAAAAAAAAACACAGGAATCAGACCGAGGGTGTTGCTCGGAAAGGGGTATGCTGAACAGGAACAGGGTGCAAAAGGAAAGGGAAATGAGGAATTGCGTGCGAGTATGGAAAGGAAAACAAATACACTAATCGCACAACTAACAGTCGAGCCCCTCAATGTTACCGAGTGTCGCGTTTCACCTCCAAGGCTCTCCGGTAACGAGTTTGTGTGGTCCGTGGTTGGCCGCCGAGGGCCGCAATGCCAAAATCGGCATGTCTGTCGGCGTGTTCGCATGGTTTCTATGTACATGTTCATGGACGAATCGTCGTTTCTGGAACGGAGGCGTCACTTCGCCTACGGAGCGATGCTCTCCGGGCTCATCATGCCGACGGTGTCGTCCTTGTCGGTCTGGCTGGTACCGGCCTGGCTCTGCATGCTATCGGCTCGCTCCATGCCGGCACCCAGCGCGAGCACGGCTGGGTTTGGAGGAGCCGTGCCATTGGGCAAGTTGCCGGCCTTCTTCTTGGCCGGCGTGTTGTTTGTCGAGCCCCCGCCCTTTTCGGGAGACGCGTTGGCCTTGGCTTCCGCAGCGGCGGCAGCGAGCTCCATCTTCTTCTTCTTCTTGGCGAGGGCCAGCTGCTCCTTGGGTGGACGCTTCTGGGCGGATATAATCTTGCCGCTGGCACCCAGGCGGGGACGGGGCTTCTTCTGCTTAACTGGGAGATCTTCGTCCTCGACAAGAGGTTGGTCGCCATTAGCATGCAGCTTAGCGAGGAAGAAGTTCTTGACCAGTCCAATCTGGTTCTGTATATTTTCCCTGGTGACGGACTCCGAGGGCGGGAGAGCGTCAAACATGTCCATCACAGTCCCACCAGTGACTTGTGTCTGCATCTGGTATTGGTTCCTCACCCTGCTATGCAGCAGGTGGAAGGGCACGGAGAAGGAATCGAGACCCATTTCCCGATCGAGGCCAAGCGCTTTGAAGCCAAAAAAGTCTTCGCCCAGATCATCGGCGAAGTCACCGCTCATGAACTGGTCACTGCCGTCGTTGAAGGCGCCAGCGCCGTCGGTGCCGGCTTCTGCTGACAGCGCCGGCCGTAGGAGGTCCGTGAGATGCAGCTTCATCCTCTCATGAAGAGCCCCGAGCTTGGTGCTGACCCTGTCAACTTCGTCGTTGGCATAAGCATCTAGCGATGCAACGTCGTGGCCGTTCTCCTCCAGGGTGTGCAAAAGAACTTCTTCGGGGGTGAAGCGAGATCGCAGCTGCGGTCCATCGGGCGTCTGGACAGTCATCTTTTCGGTCTCGCGGTAGACGTTGAACGTCCTGCAGATTGTCTGGAAGTAATCTGCAGCGATGCCAGTTAGGGTGTCGATGGCCGATGGCTGCAGCTCTTCGAATCCGTTGTGATAGAGAATCTTTGCGACAGAGCGCTTCAGCGCGTCTTGACAAGTCTCGGGAGCCATAACCGGCCCGTCGTCGGCAATAAAGTGTGGCTCAATGTCCTGCTCAACAAAGGGCTCCGTGTTGGACTTGGGGAACTGATTGCTATACACCTGAGATTGGACTTGCATTTGCTTGATCACCGAGATCTTGGTGGCAAGCTTCCTCGTCTCCTGGATCTGATGGATGTTATCGTCCATCTTCTTCGTCAGCCGGCTTCGTGGCGCGACAAAAGTCCCGGTTGGCACAAGGCGCAAGAACTGCTCATGCTGGTTGATGACTTGGCCGTCGCCGTCCTCGACCCACTGGAGATTTGCTTGAATATCGGGGATGTTGCTGAGGGAGTCGTAGTAATCCGGTATGACCATCTCGGTTTCCTCCTCAATCCCCTCTGCCAGAGTCTCTGACGCTTTGTTGCCTGCGTCCTTCGTGGCGCCCGTGGCGCTTCCCAAGTGTGGGTGGGTCGCAATACCGAGCTCTTCGGCTTCCCTTTGATGCTTTACGAACCGTCGCATGCCGGATTTGCTCCTGAGCAACGCTGGAGCGTCCACATTGAGGTTGTTGTCTTTGAACAAGATATGGCGTTCCTTGGCCACCAGGGCGCGGTCTTTCTTGGTGGTCTGCTTCCACAGTTTGTATTCCTCGTCTTCGTAGGCCTGTTCGACCGCATCCCCGAATGCTTGGTTCAACGCCATGCCATTCAGGCTAGGCCCGTCAATGTCCATGGCATCGGCATTGCTCGCTATGCCCGAGTGCCCATTGAGGGCTCCACTAGGAGTAATCGATCCGGCGACTGGGGTGGCGAACCCATTACTGCCATCCACGGCCTCGGAGCCTTCCCTTCCCTGCTTCCCTAGCAGTCCATTGAGCTGGAGGATGGGCTTCTGATCAACAACAGGGGTGTCCTCTTTCTGGTCGCTTGGTGCCTTTCGCGACTTGTTGGCCCCTTTTGTGGCTGCTTTCCGTCCGCGAGACGACATTATCGGCTCGTCGTCGGAATCGTCGCCATTGTCGTCGTCTCCACCGTTCTGTTTGCGGCGCTCCTCGGCTTCGACTTCAGCTCGCGAGCGAATCGCAAGGTCAGGAATCAAAGGGATGAGCTTCTCGGCCTCTTTCCTCATGCCGTTGGCCATACGTCGCAAAGGGTGATTCATGTCTTGGTTGTACTTGAGGCAGTTGTCCCAGACCAGGTTGAGATCCGTGACAAAGTCCGTCTTCGACTTGTACGTCAAGGACTTGAGCTTCTTTGTCATTGTTCCCAGATCCATGGGGTTCTTGATAACTACGAATGCTGTTAGCGGGGACAGCGCTTGGATATGACTTCTTGCTGGAATACTCACAGTTGTAGTAGTCGGGAGCATCTCTCTTGTTGACTCGGGTGAGGAAAGGCGTGGAGTACTCCGTGTGCGCCTTGAGCTCCGTCAAGACCTTCTCCAGGGCCTCGTACAGCTCTTCCTGGTTGACATTTTCCTCGCTCGCCCACTTGCTCCGATTCTTGCGCACCTCGTTCATAAGGAGCCGCAACTCGGCGTCTGAAGCGCGCACCTGGTCTCGCTTCATGTCGATTCTGGCGATGAGGTGCTTGAGCGTGAGACTCGAGGCGCCTAAATTAGCACTGCTCAGAGACCCCTGGTTGGCAGCTTGAGCACCCCCCGCGCTCGACGGGTTGTTATGGTCCATCTCGGCTTGTAGTTGCTTTTCTGAATCTTCAAGCCGTTGCTGCTCCAGCATGGCGGTGCGGTCGTTTTCCAAGGTGTGGAAAATCGTGTGGAAGCTTTTGCGCGTCGCCTCCTCTGTGGCGATCCTCGCCTCCTCCAGCTTTCTGATGCCATCGTCGCCCGCTTTATCCTTGTCGAGCGACCCGTCCTGGCCTTTGGACTTGTCTATCTGTTTCCCGGGCGAGTTGACGGACGGGATCGGAGAGCTGCCGGACTTGGAGGGGGACAGCAGCGAGCTGGCCGCGTTTGGCGCCTTCGTCGCGGGTGGCGCCGCCGGTTCGGCCTCTTCGTCTTCGTCGTCGTCATCGTCGTCGTAGTCATCTTCGTCAATTGCGCGCTTCGCCTTCTTGAGCGGCGGTTCCTTGATGTCCTCGTGGTCGGTGGTCGGCGGCAGCGTGAGGGTCGGGGCAGGGGCGGAGCGTTTCAGGCCGGCAATCGCGTCATGATTATATGAACCGTCGTCGGCAAACAGTAGGGCGACCTTGTCCTCGGTCTTGCGATACAAGTCTGCAAAGAGAGCGCGACGGTTCTCCTCCTCGACATCGAGGGGTGCCTCAGGCATCAACCCCATGGTGTTATCGACGGGGGTTTGGGTGCGCGCCGGGCCATCGTCAAGATGGTTCAACGAGCGACTGCTGTTTGTGTGCTGCAAAGCGGGAGGCGGCCAGGCTGGCTGGCCGTTGGAAAGCGACATCCTGGGCCCGTGGCGATGAAAGCGACGACAGGGCGCGTAGTCGCCATGCGCGGGAGATGCGCTCGCGTAGGGCCGAAACGAGGGCGAATGGGGCTCTCACAACGTCATGGAGCGAGAGAGCGGCATCGATATAGATGGGAGACGCGCTTTTGCGACGAACGGCGATGCGCTGGCGGAGCGTTGATGGTGCGCGTCGGGGGGTTTTGTCGGCAGGTCGACCGATGAGGTTGGAGGAGAGCGCGGACGCTGGTTTCCGAATCGGGGGTTTTCCCACCTGTACCGTCAGGCTCCGTGACCGCGCCGGGCAGGCTACCCAAGCGGCGCTGCGATTGATGTCGCGGACCGGCAGAAAAAAATCCGAGACAAGGTGGCAGAACAGCAGGGTACAGTGCAATGATTCGAAATTATCCAAGGAATCGCCCGCCTCGTGTGTTTGGAGACGTGCGCAGCGAGCAGCCAGCCTGGACGGAGGGAGCGGCGGGTACTTCTCCAGGTACCTCCTGCTGGGGCTGGACGATGCCGCCTACGGAGCCTCCGAAGAGCGTGTCATTGGAAAGATCACGTGATGAACTACCACTGGAAGAGTGCGGGTAGGTACAATACGACGTCGCGCCCAGAGGTGAGCACGCACATTGCAATTGCACCAGCGCGGCCATTGCCAGCTGCGTATTAGCTTACATATATCCCAGCTTCTCAGGTAGACTCGCAGACGAGAAATAGGCAGAATCCATGCATGTAGTTGCCTGCGTTTGTCCGCCTCGCAGCTCCTGTGCGATGAACTCATGCCGCGCCAAGCCACCTGCTGATCCCTGTACCCGCACCTGGCCATAGCTTCTTCCACGTTTCCAAATTCCACCCCGGCCAGCCATCCATGACGGCATCTTGCGACTGCTCCCCACGCGCCTCGAGGCATCTGTTCTCCATTCTGCCGCCTCCACTCCCCGAACAGACCCCCAGCGATCCCCCGACGATCCGAACCTTGCACTCTTCAGAACCCGGTCTTGGCCTTTGGGGGCTTGCGTCGCCCTTCGGACGCGAGCATTGCTATATTCGCTGGGCCTCGTGAAGAGCTGCTAGCTTGCGGACCTTCGACACTCATTTCCTCTCCCGAGCTTCGCTTTCATCATGCACATACGAGTTGCCATTGCAGGTAAACGCCCACGTTCTGGCTACCTGGGCCAGCAGTCCACATGAGGACGGGCCTGCTGATTCTTCTGTCCCAAGGCGCCTTCCTGCTACAGCTTCTGGTGGCGGGATACCTTGGGCTCTCGTCGGTCCAGCTGGGCCAATATGTCAACGACAAGGTCCTCCATTTACTCGCCTTCTTCTCCCTCACCGTCAACTTCTACTGGATCTTCGATACCAACCGCCGGCGTATCATCAACATGACGCTCATCGTCGTCACCTTGGTGCTTGGCGTCGGCTCCGAGTTTGTCCAGAGCGCCCTCCCCAACGACCGCGACTTCGACTTGTACGACATCGTCGCCAATTTGGTAGGCAGTTTTGCCGGCCTGGGTCTGTGTCTATGGTACCACAAGCGCATGAGTGAGCGGAGGAGGCAGAAAAAGGTCTACAACACTCTTCCCAGCGATGACGACGCAGATATCGAGCTCGGCCAGGGCCAGGAAACTGGTGTAACGGATGGGCCACCTCGAGCAGGGACAGAGGTAGATGCCTGGGCCGAAGGCGACGCCCCCGAAGCGTCTGCTCCGGTGACCGCCAAGGGTAGAGAACCAGACGCCCCTGACGCAGCGGAGCCCAAGAAACGAACGGACTGAGCACCCCAGACTGCCCACGGATGGGCGCTGTGACGGTTATTGTATTGATGAAACTCCGTTTTTAATGTTCTCACGATTATGGACAAGTTTATTTGGAGCTGGAGTCGTTACGTGTCATGATGAGCGAGTTTTACATGAGGTTGTTGGATCAATGATAAGTCAATTAGCCGTCATTACTCATGACCCCTTGCTTGTCCAATTGTCGCATTTCTTTGGTCCTCCTGCAAGACCTACTCATTCATGAGAAGCTATCCCGTCACGACTCAGGCCTTCCCATCCTTTGGGAGCTACCGTGGGGGCTGCTGCCACCATGATCAAGCGACCCGCACGAGCAGATGCTCTTTCGCTTGTCGTGTCTCTCAGACCAGCTCTCAACCTTTACCGCTGGCTTCGGCTTCGAGTCTTCCGCCTCAAGAGGTAGGGTACCGTCTTTAGGCAGCCTCGCGGCCGCGGCGTCGGGCTGACGCTCCGTTGTTTCCTGGATCGGTATGGCCACCACCAGCTGGGGCGGAATGGTTTGTAGCTCGGCCCTGGCCTCGACCTTTCTCTTGCCTCTGCGCTTCCGAGCCTTCTTCCCCATGAAGGCTTCTATAACCTTCGAATATGCGCTTTTGAGGACCTCACGCACGGACCTCTCCGAATCGCCGCCGCATCGATCCGCATCGTCTCCACCACGTTGGCTGGGCCTCGGAAGGGATGAACATGTTGTCGACGTTGTGCGAAGGGTGGGACGCGATATTCCGGCGTGAAGTGAGGTTCTCCCTTCTTCGTCCGTCGATTCACCGGCATCCTCTGGCTGCACCCCATCCGTTGCGGGCTGTGGGTCAGCCCTGGTGGTTGGCGACGGGGTATCATGGCCGTCGTTTGCTTCGATGCTCGGGTCATCGGCATAACCAGAGTCTTTCCGGGCCTCTGCAGGGGCGGCCTGGGGCTCCATGTGTGTCTCTGGCCTGGAGAGGCTCGATTCTGCCTGAGCGGTAGCCGTGTTATTGGCAGCCGCAGGAGATGTCTCCGAGTTCGTCATGGTAAGTTCTTCATGTGTGAGTCGAAAATACGCCTTCCCAATAAGTGTCTCGACTAGACTATTGCCGTTGGATCGTTTGGGTCGTATGAGAAAGGGAGGAGCAGGTCGCAGCCTTGGGCGGGTAAAGGCTGTCTGGGTGAGGGACAGAGTCGCCAGTGTAAGCCCGGCCACACAGGACAGCAACTTTGCGAATACCAGGCGTGGGAATCTTATCGTTAGCCACAAAATGAACAGATACGTGTGAGAACAAAGAGGCTGTATGCAGCAATGGCTATTGGACATGAGAATACGCTTGTCTTTGTAGTCGTCATGCCGATTCTTTATTCTCTAGAAATGCCATTCTATGCGTCACCGAAAGGCAGCTGTGAACTCTCTTCGCACCAGAGGGTACTGCCCGAGAGCGCTTGAATGTGACCATGACCGCTGCACTGTTAATCATACCATTTGCCCGGTATCTAATCATTCAGGGACCAAGATTCCTAATATTATCAAGTATCTTATGTATGAATATACTCCGTAGACCATTTGGAAATGGGCGTCTAGATTTCAGGTGGGGAAATGGGATCTCGGTGAAGGACCCCACCTTGACCTTGCTCACCGAGACCCAGCAACCCACGTCGAAATGTCGCCTGCTGCAAAGCTCATCTCCCAGCTCCATAATCCCATCGTGCGTCGAGGAGAGGCACAGCAGCGAAAATGACGAGCACAGTCAAAGCGCCGACCGCCGGGTAAGCCCTGAATCTGTGCACTGCTCTATGGTGCGCAGCGCATATACTGACAAGAAGCTGCCGCAGTGCGAAGGAAGCTGCGCCTAGCAATCCGCGGGGAATCCCCTACGCCCCGTTCGTGGACAAGGTCGAGGACTATGTCGCGACACGCCAAGATGTCGAGCCTACGCTGCGGAGCTTTCAAGAAATGATTTCGTGAGTCGCCTCGATACCGAGCCGCTGGCGCTGCGGGCGACGGGATTCTCTGGACATTGCGTGGTAACCAGAGCGCCGCAGGAAATACCAGTTTATGGAGCTGAACCTCCAGCGCCGGATGGCTGGGTTAAGAGACAAGATCCCAGATATTCAGAAGACGCTGGATACGGTCAAGTTCCTGAAGCTGAGAAAGGTGAGCTTGTTGTTCCAACGATGAGCGGGCAGAGCTGATTCGAGACGACAGGACGAGATCGACCCCATCGAAACAACTTTTGAGCTCAACGAGACGCTCTATGCCAAAGCCAATGTCCCGCCGACAGACGAGGTCTACATCTGGTTGGGGGTACGAATGTCAAGATATCCAGGACGAGGGAAGAGACGCTGACTTGGCAAAGGCGAATGTGATGCTGTCATACCCCGTAGACGAAGCCGAGACTCTGCTGAGCTCTAAACTGGCGACGGCGAAGACGAGCTTCTCAAATTGCGAGGAGGATTTGGACTTTTTGCGGGAGCAGATCACGGTACGTTTCACGACAGACAGGAGACGATCAGGAACTAATGCGATGACAAGACCATGGAGGTTGCAACTGCAAGAGTTTACAACTGGGAGGTGGTGCAGAAGAGAAAGGACAAGACAAATGAGCAAGAGGAAAAGACATCCGAGGACACGGAGACTTCGCCTAATGATTGAAGGATATCAGGCAGCGGTGGGGGATTTGATGACAGTAGATTGTCGTCTACATTCTCGAAATGGCAAATGCGCCGTCATAAAAAAGACGCATATAAACTCGTCTGTAATTAAACGCATTGCAAGAGAAAACCGCGATACATTATGGTGCCTGGCGCATCCCGTCGCGAGTCGAGTTGATAGAGTCCCAAGAGCACCCCACTTTATGATAAGCCCCGATTGTTGCATAGCCTGGCATCGCAGACCGATTTTCTTGATGCTGCTCGATGGCGACCTCTCCTGCCTTTGACGTTTGTTCACGGCACCGGGTCTTTGACTGTCACATCGGAGATCATGCTGGAACTATGAGGAGGCATGCTCAGATATGCGACACGGGAGCTGGAGCGAAGGCGGCGATTGCCGCACCGTGTTCTCCATGCATCCTTGGTAAGACGACTCTGCATGACTGGCGCATCGGCCGCAGCTAATACTGATCAATTTGCAGATAGTTTGTCGCTCGCTGCCGCACGGGTGGTGTCGCCATGCAGCTACCTCTCAGATTGCGGTCGCTGCAAGATATGACGGAAGCCAGCAGTCTCGTACCGGAGACAGCAGGGACGCCGACAGTGGGCTCTCGACACCGCGAGCCGATGGCTGGGGAGCTTCGAGGACCGGCCGGCAACGGCAATGGCATTTAGCCAGCCAGTATATTACGTCTCCCGCTACGAGAACCAAGTCGACACACGAAGAAGAGGACGAATTGAGAGCAGATCACTCCGAGACGTCCGCCGAACAACCCATCGCGAACCTTCCGAATGCGGCCCAGGACGAGACAGGAAATGGACCCCGGTCTACATCCTCAAGTCGTGCCCGACCTGTCGGAGGACGAGTACCAATGAAGCAGTCATTGGCAGACATGACGCCGAGCATAATGCTAAGAAAAGTACTCGGTGGCGAGGCGGACGCCTACTACTGGAGGACGGAAGTTTCGAAGGCTCGCAGTCTGCGACTTCCGATCGTCCTCCTGCAGATGCTGATTCGGAAAGAGGAGGCTCAGCTACGTGACGGCAGCACATTGCTAGAGCTGCTACCGAGCGACCGAGAATGGGACAGAATCGTTGACTTAGTGTCCCGAACTGGCCACGACAGCAAGGATTTGAACAATTATCTTCACATTCTTGAAGGCAGAACGGACGACGAGCGATGCAAACGATTACTCGAGCGGGATACACCCGGACCAATGTTTCTTCTCACCTTTCTCCTTCGCCCATCCTCTAACATCACCAAAGTCACAACTCTTGATGCATTGATTGGATCCTGTAATCGATATTACGATGGCACGAGCAAGCGAACGCGCAGTGCTGAGCCCCCCCCAAGGGCGCTCACCTCGGATGCATCTCTGAACTCGAGTCAAGACAGATTGGGCCTCATCATGCGCCTGCTCACTCGTCACTGCCTCCGACTGGAGCCCAGACTCATTGTCAAGCTGGCCAATGTCACAGCGCGGTACATCGAGAAGATCGCAACCTACCCGGACGAGCCCAGGAAGTTATTTCTGATTCAATGCGAAGTATTCAACAGAGCCCTGCGAATGTTTCGACCACAGCCAGAAGTTCAGTCCATCCAAAGATTGGTGCCGAATGCATACTTTTGGGAGGCGCAGCGAACATTGCTTGCCATGTCTGCTGGCTTGGATAAGCCACTCCTGGTGGATGGAGGAGGCTTTCGAGCTATCCGGGATGTATTGGCCGGCCAAGCCAAGAACCATACGGAAGCACACAGCTCAACAAGACATGCGGCGACATGGCCGCCATACTTGCAGCCCGGCGACGGCATGGACGAAAGAGCAGATCCAGAGGACAACTGGAGTCGCGCTGTGAGTGCCGGCATGTTGATGCAAGAGGCTGGGTTTGCCAAAGAGGAACAGGATGATGCCCTCGACATACTTCAGGGCATGACGACAGACGGCACACCAACTATTCAGCAAAGGGCGTTGATGGGCAAAGGCCGCCACATCGGGGTTTGGGAGGCATCCATCAGAGCCACCCGGAATGCACAAGAGGCGTGGGAGCGGTTTCAAACCCCTCCAAAGCCAGGCTCAAAGCCAGGCTCTGCTCAGTACGCAGCCATGTTCGAAAAGCTGGTCCTCCGAGAGGCCGACTCCAGCAGCAGAATACTGCCTGGAGACAAGGCGTTGAATTTTCCTACGCACCAAGAGGCCAACCTTGCGGAGTTCGAAAGAGCCCGGCTGCGCCCCCCCAGCGTGGCACAGCTCTACCAGCACATGCGGCTCAACGGTGTAAGGCCGCAGGACAGCTGCCTCCGCATCCTGGTTGCCAATGCCGAGTCACTCGACACGGCACATCGGTACCTGCGAGACAGCACGGCAAAGGGCAGGGTTATCCGCAGTCTACTGGCCGACGAGCCCGACCCTCAGCTGTTGAACATGGTGCCTATGAGCCTGTTTGCCGCCTACATCCAAGCGTGCTCGCGGGTGGAGGGCAGACGAGGGGGTCGGCAGATGATGCGGGCCATCCGTTTGGCCGGTCTTCGATTGGATTGCGAACGTTCCCGCTGGGCTCTATATGTCTGGGGACTCATACTGAAGAATCTGTCCCAGCATCATCGGGCCTTGAGGGTGTCCCTCTCGGAGCAAGTGGACATGTTCCTACACGTCATTGACAGGATCGAGAAGAGCCACGGAATACCACTCTCGACGTTCATACAGTTCACCAAATGTATCCGAAAAGCGACCAGACGGGAGCTGGCCAAGCTAGTGACCGATCTAGAATCGGCCGAGTCAGCGAAGCGCAACTCTCTGTGGCTTCTTTATGACCCGCAAACGTCAATCCCGACAGGCGCCAAGGAACAATGCCACTGGCGCGGTGCAGCAGGATCACAGACGAGTGGTCCGGAAGCCCGGGCGCCCTTCTCCCTGCTCAAAACGGCCGCAGGACGCATGAAAAGCCTTTTCAGCAGGCTGGTGGAGCAAGAGAGGGACAACCAAGGAATCTTGCACGTACAGAATGTCGCACCCCTGGATCAGATGGCCTCCCGTACGGATCCCGTCAGAAGCGAGCATGCCTACGAATACATGCTCTCACTGGCGTTCGTGGGGGAGTTTGATGAGATGGCGAGGACGCTGCATTGGCTGATCGGAGAGTGGGCACAGCCGAACGTGGTACATGCAGTGAGCGAGCTCGACGAGCCGCCGGCGTATGCCGACTTCTTCGACACGCTGTGCGCATTCCGGCTCTTGGCTGAACCGATGCTGGAAGAAGCCGTGGTTGAATCGGTGCGACACGCCGTGGCAGCGTCCCGATTGGGCTGGACGTGGCCGGACGACGAGGCCGTGGCCGCGCATGCCGAGATGCAGGGCGACGAGTCCATAGCGACTTTGACGCGCGTGCTGGACTGGACACGGTACTGGCACAGAGCTGACCGGGAGCCAGAGGCCTAGAGCCAGAGGCCGCGGCTAGCGGAGGGAGCCAGAGAAGGATACGTGCTATTTGCGGCGGCGACGGCGTTTCAGGGCAGCATCGCGACCCTGGGAGAGACGCTGCCATGGTGTGTGGCCGCTGGCTTTGGGCTGCAGTGGACGGCTGTTGTATAATACGAGAGCCTGGACGTACGGAGTACGTGGCCGATGATACCCTGCGAGTGCATGTACGATAGTCTAGACAATATTCGGAAGGTGTAGATATGGTTGCAGCTTCGGAACACGCAAGTGCGAGAGAGATGCCACTCGCATATATGATGTCGTTGCCAACCTGCCTACTCATAAAGGACGGCGGCTGCTGAGACGCGAGCAATCAAGGATGAGGTCAGGCGGCTGCTCCAATCCTGGCACGTGTAGGCGACCAACGACGTCTGAGCTGGACCCTGTCCCCGACCTCAACTCCAACCTCGAACCAGCTACCACCAAGGGGCCAGGGACAACAAGAAAATTCGGCACAGGAGCGGAGCTGGCCAAGCCAAACAAAATGCACAAGCGTGCGCTCCCCCCAGAAGCAGCAGCGACCCGTCATCAAAGGCGCGGCCGCCCGCGCTGCGACCGCCCGCGCGCCCGCGCCAGGTGAGGTCTGTGGAGCGCCGGCGATTGGCCACCAGCGGCTCGGGCATCAGACGACGGGCGGCTCCCCGATCACGCACCCATGGCGGCAGCGCAGCCGCGCGGATGCCGGGGGCGATGCATTGGATGGGCGGCGCTGCGAGGGGCGCGGCCATCTCGGGCTCCATGCGCCTTCGCTGGGTCGGTTGGCGGGCGGCGTCTGGGCGAGGGCGTCGTCTGCGGACGTGGGTGGCGATGCGCCGTGGGGGATACAAAACGGAGGCGAGGGCGTCGATCCCCTCTGGCAGCTGGCTCTTGTGTCTGTCTGCTTTCTCGTCCAGTAGTTTGGGTGGGTTGCCGGCTCTCTCTCGCACGTTTGATTCCTCACGTTTGGTTTCCTTGCGTCTCTCTCGCTGGGTCACTTCTCGCCCTCTTTTCTCCGTGTCTTGTGTGTTTCCTCTCTTTTCGTCTCTCATACATCATACAGCGTCGATCACCGCCTCTCCTTTCTCTAGCTGTTTGGCCCGGTGCCGTTCCCTCTTTGTCATCCGGCGTCTGGGACAATCAGCGCGGTGAAGCAAACAACGGGCGTGGCGTCTTTGTGCACTGCGGCCCAGTCACTCTCTCGCTTCTTTTTTACGACAATCGGCGCCGCTGATCGTTTCTGTCTTGGCACTTCTTGACGTCTTCATATATTTTTATTCAAGCCTCACCCGCGTCCTGCGCCGACCACGCCCCTCGCCAATATGCGTTGCCAGCTTCGGCTCTCGGCCGCCTTGTACCTTCTCTTGACTGCTCAGCCCGGACAGGCTGGTCCTTTGAAATGGGCTGGCAGGATGTTCGTTGCCGCACTCACCTCCCGCTCCCGCGTCAAATGGCTTACATGGGAACAGAGTTCCACGGGGTGATTTGAGCTCCGCTGGTGCCTCGAACTTCTCTACTACAGCTCCACCGGCTGGGTCTAGGTATGTCCCATTTCTGACAATCTTGCTTGGGTGATGACTTACACGGTGGCAGCACCCACGATGGGTCCAATGGCGCCCCGTCCACGACTCCGCGACCTGACTTTATAACCTTGTCCGGCTCAAGCATCGTCATTCCGTCATCTTTGCTCTCCGTTACCAGATACGCGGCCGAGTCGTCCTCAGAAAAGGCATCCACTTCAATACCCCTGGTAGTAATTCCCATCGACGACAAGTCATCGACGCCGTCTTCGACTTCTACCACGCCGGCTTCAAGTTTGGGCTCTACTGCAGTGGGGTCAGGTACCCCTGGTGTCACCTCTGAACCGTCGACGGGCACGCACCCAACAAGTGTGTTGTTGAGCACCTCCATTCTGACGGCCCCCACGACGACTCCTGTCCACCCCGAATCGTCCGCTCCGGCCCCATCTTCTGGCCATACCCAGCCTTCAAGTCCAGCTTCATCCGGGCCGTCCACTGGTGCTGCGTCTTCTGCTGGCTCCCAGTCCACCTTGACTGGTTCCAGTACTACAGCGGGTTCGACAGGTGTAACATCACTGCCCAGCACGACAGGAACAGCGCCTACGATCCCTGCAGCCTCGCAGTCCGAACCCTCGTCTGTCACAAGCACTCTTGGTGGCACATCGTTGACAACCAACTCTGGAAGCTCTGGGCCGGCGAATACGGCTACCGCCCTGCCGACCTCGAGCATCCAAACCGGTCTGCCAGGGTTGAGCTCCAAGCCGGCGTTTGCCAACACAACTGGACTGACGCGAACCCCGGCTTCTTCTGGTACCAGCGCTGGCTTGCCTTTGAACTCCGGTTCTTCACTGCAGACTGGTACACTCCTGACGTCTGTACCGACAGCCATCACGCCTCCAGCAAGTTCGAGCGCAGGAACTGGACGGCCGATAGAAGTCCCGTCCTCAACCTTGGCCATCGGAACACCTGCGACAAGCGTCGTGTCTTCAACTGCCATCACGCCTCCAGCAAGCTCGAATACGGGACCTGGACAACCGATCGGGATCCTGTCCTCAACCTCGACTACAGGAACCCCTGCGACAAGTGCCGTTTCTTCAATTGCCATCACGCCTCCAGCAAGCTCGAACGCGGGAACTGGACAGCCAATCGGGGTCCCGTCCTCAATCTCGACCATCAAAATTCCTGAGACAAGCATCGTATCTTCGAGCGGCAGCCAGCCAACCCCCCCAACGGCGAATGTTCCACAGACGACGGCCATCAACCCCTCGGTTGTGTCGTCTACTGGCGTCCCGACGGTTATTCCTACTTCCAAGTCATCTCAGAAGCCTAGTCTCACGACTCCAACCGCCACTACGGTTCCACCGTCTACTCCATCGTCGCCCGCTTCGTCTGCCTCTGCGTCACTTCCCTTGCCTCCTTCCTCATTGTCTCCATCGGTGAGCCCGGGCTCAACCACGCCGTCTCAACGTCCAACAACTACGATCACGATCCACCCAACTGGCAAGCCCAACACTGTGGTGCCCACGGAAATCCTATCCTACCCTACTGCCACCTCGAGTGTCCCCGCAAATGTCTACGCAGACAACCTCTCCCAGGCAAAGAACCTCAACGACCTGTATGCCACTCTGACGCCGCAGTCCGCCTGCTCCGGCTCACAGCTGGCTTGTATCAGCGGCCAGATTGCGAGGTGCAAGGGCGCCGCTTTCCAGCTCGAGGCGTGCCCCGGCGACCAGAAATGCCTGGCCTTCCCAATGACAAACTCGGCCGGTGCTTCTGTTGGATGCAGAGACCCCAAGGAGGCACTGAAAGTGCTTGGTGATGGAGCCGGTGGCGGGAGCTCGAGCAGTCCTGCTTCTACTCCGGCGGTACCAACCACGACGAAACCTGCCCGGCCGGTTGTGACCATGACGACTGTTGTCACTATTGTCGACAACACGTCCACATCTGCCGCGGCGCCACCGTCATCCGCCCCTGGACCACCACCGCCGCCGCCGCCGCCGTCCTCATCTGCTCAGCCAAAGGCTACACCACCCCCTAGCCCACCCCCCAAACCCTCTCCGTCGACTCCCACCGCCGCTCCTGCCAGCGACCCACCGAGGGAAACCGCAAGCGAGCGTGGCCGTATCACCATCACCGAGTCCATCAAGCAGCCCAGCGCAACGCAGTCTGGCAGCAGTCGGGTGGCACAGGAAACCTCCAAGTACGCAAGCCCCCCGGCTCCGAACCCCACGTCCCTGGTACTGTGGCCCCTGGATGGACCCCCGACGCCGGCGCCGACGCCGTCAAAGGCCTCTTCACCTCCCGCCGTGGTGTCTGACAAAGCCAATGGCGGCGGTGGAAGCGGTAGCGGCAGCCCCAAAGGCGGTGATGGCGGCAGCAGCAAGGAGGGCGGCGCGCCGCGGACGACGGAAGTGATCAACGGGACGCCAACCGTGTCTGTCTACTTTACCGTCACCGTCACGGAAAAGCAGCCCCGCGAGACTCAGACGGTCACGCTCATTGTACCAGGGAACTAACGCCACCGCTCGTGGACCGGTGCCACTGAGCAGTCTGGTCGTGTTTCCCGCCCCGCGCGTTGCGCCGAATTTGCAGTAAAACTATCCTAAACGAGAAAGAAAGCGATGGGTGCCATGTCAAGTCTGTCATTACGGGTGGACCAAAATCGCAGTTGCCATTTTCAAGTCTTGGGTAATGGATCGGAGTAGATATGGAATAGGACTATTGGACCGGGTAAACAGTGTGGGCGTAAGCCGTTGCGCAATAATAGACCACAGATTCAGTTCGTCTGCTTCCCATCTCGCGCTGGTCGCCGAGTACTTCGCGAATCAGGTGGTTATGTGCGTCCCTCGCGGGATCTTCGGTCGGGTCTCGAATGCGCAGCCCCCTCGGGGCCAGTACATGAGCCTTGTCTATATACCGTACAGGCAGGATGAAAACATTACATGCTCAGCGCGTGCTCCTATACACCGTTGCGCAAGAAAGCAAAAGCCAAAGGGTCAAATTTCGCCCCCCTTTTCCCTTGATCACTACAGCCACGCCGGGCTGCTTGCTGACCGTCCAATGCAAGTCGTCGTAAAAGAGCAAGAAAGCAGAAGACGAAGAAGAGGGGGCCCAACAGAGATATCCAATCTCCAGCAGCGTACCCCAAAGTCGCGCACGAAGCTAGGGGGGCTGCGGGTTTCAGGGGCTGCGGTCCGCACTGCGCAGGGCCTCGAGGCGCGCGCTGCCCAGGCGTCTCATGCGCCAGGCCGACCCAAGCCTCTATCTCGACGTGTCGGCGCTGGAGCCGGCCTCTGGGGCGGGTTCCGGGTCGTCCTGGCTGTCGGCGCTCTCGTCGGTGAAGGGGTCCGCCACCTCGAGCCTCTTGGCGGCGGGCTCGTCGCCGCCGCCGCCGCCGCCGCCGCCGTCGTCCTCGGGGACGCCGTACCTGTCGCGCCAGAGGCGGCGCATGACGTGGTAGATGAACTGGTACTGGACCTCGCCCTGGACCATGCCGCGGCGCTGCTGGCGCAGGGCCTCGACGGTGTCGAAGATGAGGTCGGGGGTCCGGGCGGCCGGGTCGAGCCCCTCGAAGGCGCCGGCGTCGAGCTCGCGCATGAGGTGCTCGAGGGCGATGAAGGTGCCCGTGCGGCCGACGCCGGCGCTGCAGTGCACGATGCGCGGGCCAGCGGGCGCGCTGTACCGGCGCGAGAGCTTCATAAGCTCGAAGAAGCTGTCCATGTCGTCGAAGGTGGGGACGCCGAAGTCTGGCCACCGCCGATAGAGGAAATGCCAGATGACGCGCGTCTCGTCCTCGCCCTCGACGTCGAGCAGCAGCTTGCGGATCTCGATGGCGGCGTCGTCGGACTCGTCGAGAGAGACGAACGTGAGCTGGGCGGTCCAGCCGTCGCCCCAGACGTCGTCCTCGTTGAGCGTCCACGTCGACTCGTCCTCGCAGTGGGGGAAGTACTGGTGGCACTTGACGAAGCCGTTCTCGTGCATGGTCGTGAGCTGGACGATGACGGCGGGGGACGGCATGCGCTCCGCGACCATGCGCCAGACGTAGTCGTACGAGGGCTCGGTCGGGCCCTGCATGGCGATGTAGCGGAGCGGGGGGAGGGCGTCGTCGGACGGCGAGGAGAGGGTCACGGCGGAGGCGTTGACGTAGTCGAACTCGTTCTCGGGGACCCGGAGCCTGACGCGGTTGTGGTTCCACGGCCTGATGTTGTTGTATCGGTCCATGGCGCCGCGCTGGTGGAAGTCGTACTGCTGATAGTGCCCCCACTTGTAGTCGTCGACGTTCTGGTTCCGATGGGCGTCGGCGAGCCGCAGGCGCTCGGCCCAGGTGAGCTCGTGGAACTTGCGATCGATCTCTGCGGCGCGGGCCGTCAGCATCCGCCTGCCGGCAGCGCGGCGCAGCGCCGACGTGGAACCAACGTACCTTGCGACGACAGCGCCAAGAACCCGGGCATCTCGGGGCGCTCCCGGTGGCCGTTGGTCGTGTCGCGGTGCCCGGCGTGGGCAGAGCGCGACGGCGCATGCGGTGCGACGCCATCCTGGCCGACGACGGCGGCCACGGGCGAACTGGAGGGCGGGTCAGCGGGAGAGGTCCCCCGGGCGCGCTTCGCCGAGGCGCGAATCTTGAGATTTCGAAACGGCGACTTCTTGACGGCCGACCTCTGGGTGCTGTTGCTGCCGCGCTGGTGATGCGCAGCGCCGGGCGCCGGGTTCGCCGGCTCGCCGTCGGAGAAGCCGTCGGCCGCGTCCCTGGCGACGCGCTCGACCGAGGTCTCGATGGCCGGGGGCTTCGGCTTCCGGCGAAGCCTGGGGATCCTGTCCATGGCCGGGGCCGCGAGGCGCGATGGGTGCGGCGGCGGCGGCGGCGGCGTCAGAGCACCGCGGGCGACGTCAGGGCGCCCCGTGCGACGGTTTGCGCAGAGCAGCGACCGGATGCGATGCGTCGCGACGGGTGCGACGAGGGAGACGGGGGGAGGCCACGGCTGGCGAGGCGAGGAGAAGATCAAAAAGAAGACACCAAAGCGCTCCCTCCAGCCAGCAGAGGAAACGGGGACGGGGGGGAACGAGAGGCAGGGAGGTGGTCAGCGGCGGCGGGCGAGGCGAAGTTTTGTCGCTTCGGGGGATCCAGCTGCAGCGGCTGGGGTCGCGGGGTGGTGGTGGGTTGAGGTCGGTGGTCGCTGTGGCGGGATCGGGGCTAGCGATGCGGTCATGACACTGACAGCTGCCAGCTGCGCTGCACGTGCGGGCGTCGGTCAGCTCCGCGGCGCTCCTCGACAGCGCGCCGGCTTCTATTCTTAGCATCGCGGCCGCGGGCGTGGATGACGACGTCTGCTGAGCGACTCCTCGCCTTTCGCTGCAGGCATGACGCATCGCACGAGAAGCCGCTCCCGGCCTCGTCGAACATGACGTCCCACAGCTCCACCGTCATGCGAGTGCGGCGCGCCTCGCGAGCGAAGCGGTCGACTGTCTCGGACGCTCGGTCGTCGACAGCATTCGGCACGTCCCGCGCTCTCCTGCAGGGGACGGCGGGACCCTGGCATTGCCGTCGCCCCTGGTCTGTCAAGCAGTGTCACATAAACGTTTAACATTCGTGCGAATTTCCGATGCTGCGCGACTCGACTCGCTCATCATGCCGCAGTCAGGCCCATGGCCTTGGGCCGATGATGAAGAGGGGCGTGTGTTCCCAAACGTCTTCGCCAGGCTCGTCTGCGACCTCCTGACAACTGCTGACCGGCAGAAGCGCCCCCAGCCTAATCTCACGCTGTGCGTGCAACCGATATTGTACACGTGGCATAGTAGTACAGGGAATCGACATGTCCGTTCCTCCATTGCTGCCCATCCGTACGCCGCCCGTCCAGTTCCTTATACAGAAGAATACACCCCCGTGACAAACCTGCCGCATTCCACCTTTTGCTCCAACGTGGCCTTTCTGCCCTTGCCACCCTCGCCGATCCGAGCTGTCTGTCGAGGGGTGAGGCACAGGCGGTGCGTCTCACCCTTCCTCCCCTTTTCCGCATCGCCCTCGCCTCCATCCAACGGCCCGATGTACGTCGGCGCGTTCATGTTGGTCCTCTTGCCGGTTCCGAGCTGGTAATGCTCGTTGCCTCCCCAGAACATGACGTCGGCTCCCCAGTTTGTCTCGTTCTCCGTGCCTCGGTTCGAGACGTTCGTCTCCGTGACGTTGTCCATGACAGCCGAGCAGTGTGTTGCCCCGATGCTCAAAGACTTGATCTTGATGGGCATCAACATGTTTGACTTTTCGTCAAACTCAAACAGCGACGAAAGAGCCTTTACTTTCGTGGGCGCCAGAGACACGTGCGTCCACCTGCCCGTGCCCAGGGTCCCGGACACGCCTTGGCCGCAAGCCCAGAGATCGGTAGCAGCTCGTGGCAGTCTCTTTGCGGGCGCCGCGGCTATAGCCTCTCCGGCCGATGGCGCGCTCGCATCGACGGCGAAGAAGGTGTTGGTGCCGCCGGCAGCGATCAACGTAGCCTTGGGCACTAGGCCACTGCCTGAATAAAGTTTGTTGATCGATACCATGGCTGGCGCAGAGATGTACGGCGAACCGCCTTCAGTCTCAAAGCCGAGCTGCCCGAACGTGTTGTCGCCAAAGGAAAACACTCGTCCGATCTTGTCCAAGGCAACCGAATGGTAGTCTCCCGTAGCGATCTTGACGACGTTGAATCCGTTGAGAGTCAGAATCTCGTGTGCTTGATCGTAAGGGCCCTGAGGCCTGGTCTCCCAGCCGAGGCCCGGAACGCCCATCTGGCCCCTGGACGGGAACGACGTCGAGCTCGACGCAGCGGAGAAGACGCGCCCCTTGGAAGTCAGGAGTAGGCAGTGCTCAAGTCCGCTGCTGATGTCGGTCACCTTCTCGCCTCGGCCAAGGTTGGTTGGGGTCAAGGTTCGGAAGCTGATGCTCTCCTTGCCGCCGCCGGAGCTCCAGAGGGACCACGAGCTCTTCTGCTGATCCTGTTTCGCGCCACCTTCCTGGTCATCGCGTGACGAGGGGATGGAGTAGACGACACCCTTTCGCGACAGCGCAACCAAGCGGTCCGTCGACACCTCCAGCTTGATGAGATCCTTGCCCTTCAAGGTGGTCTCCGGCTTTGGGTCCGCCTTGGAGAAGCCCAGGCCCCATTGAACGAGATCTCCATTCTCCGTAATGGCCGCACCGAAGCCTTGGGTGAGCTTCAAGTCTCGCAGCAGTTGGTCGTCGAAGAATGCGATTCGTCGAGGTAGCTTGACATACTTCTCGTTCGAGTTGGGGTCGATGACCTTGCCGGTGTTGGAGCCCCAGGCGTACACTCCCGGGTGCTCCCAGCTGTTCTTGACCTGCAGATGCTGCGAGCTGATGAGGTCTCTGTTGTCCTCCTTGGACACGGGATGCTGTCGGGGCTTCTCGAATGCGAGCTCGACCTTGGCGGGCTCCGTCGCCTCCTCGGGGCCGGCCTGGGCCACGAGCTTGGGGTAGTAGTAGGAGCCGGCCGCCGCCGCCGCAAAGACCGCCGCGAAGCCAACCACTCTCCCTCCGCGACGGCGAGGACCCTGTGGAGACGAGTTGCTGGCGTATCGAGCCCATTGGCGCTGGGTGGCGATGACTGGGCTCTGAGCTGAACAGCGAACACGAGCAGCCCGCCCGAGGGCTTTCTGGGACGAATTCATTGTGGTTGGCGCTTGACACCAGCCGCAATATCTCACCGAGTCTGAAAGGCAAGAATGTTCAGTATGAGAAGGGCTTGAGCATATACAGCCAGCCGTGAAGCCAAGCTACGAGCTGCGATGGGCGAAATGGGTGGTGAGGTCATGGAGACACAAGCTCGAGACGGATATTATTTGGGTCCCCAGCTATGATTGGCGCCGGGCCCGTGCACGCCCCACGCCTGACAACGTCAATTAGCCAGCCCGCCACTGGCCGTTCCTGCTGTCTCTTCGGGTCGGGGCCCGGAGCCAGTGGTTCCGACCAAGCCTCCAATCGCACACGCGTCCGTGGCTTCTAGAAGCACTTGTTGTTGAAGCTATCACTGCTCTCGAGCTCCCAGCCCTCGGCCGCCATGTACGAAGACTCGTGGTACAGCTTCGTGCCCGACATTGCGCCCAAGAAACCGGCGACAAACAGCCAGTCGCAGGGCCACCGCCGAAGGGAGTCTCTCCTCCAACAGCCCAACGTTCGTTGCCTCCAACCTCGTCCCCCTCTCCCCACTGTGGGGTGGGAGCTCACCGCGATCGCAGGGCACACGCACAGCCGACGACGTTCCCCAGCCGTTGGAGAATGTATTCGAGGAGATTGAGGACACGAACACGCCGCCGGAACCGACGCTGACCCGGCGGGCTGCCTCGTACTCGGACTTTTACCATGTTGTCAGAGCACAGCTGGCAAGGGATGGAGATGTGCGCCAGAAGAAGAAGAAGGGGAATAAGGCAGACAGGAGCTGGGAGGGATTGATGCTCCGCGATGAAGCCTCTGCGGCTGGAAAGCGCGATACGCCAGACATGACATCCAGCGACTCCATCCAAGACCAACTGCTGGAGGCTAGCCAGCAGAAATACTTGTACGAGCTCGGGTGGACAGCGATATGAGCTGATGGCTGCTAACGTTCATCAGACTATATCGCGATCAGTTGGCCCTGACGGAGCGCCATCTCGATGGCCTCATCGAGGACGCCAATTCCACGCTCACCCTGCTCACATCGCTGTCAAACTCCTTCCAGTCCGTGGAAGCGCAAACATCCTCGTTCCAATCGCAGTGCGAGTCCCTTCTGACGGAACAGCGGAGGCTGGAGGCGTTGGCCGACGAAGTCGGGACGGACTTGCATTACTACGCCTATTTGGATACGGCGTCCCGACGACTCAACGCTCCAGGAGCCAGCCGGTTGGTGGACGATGGAGCCTTTGGAGAGATGGTGGAGAATATTGGCTCATGTATCGACTTTATGGATGCCCACGTACGACACCTCTCCCGTCCTCCAAGGACAGCAGCTAACGTAATCTCATGTAGGAGACATATCGCGAGCGTGACACATACCTTGCCCGATATAATGCACTGTTGACCAAGGCTTTACATCTTTTGGACCATGGATTCAACACCCGATTGGAGAAAGTATCGCCTGAGATAGCTCGCCAGATTGCTGCGACAAAGTCGGAATCTGCACGCCATGCCCTCGCGTTTGGCCGATTTGAGGAGATGATTACGGACACTTATTCGTTGCTGCCCAACATTCAGAAGGTTGTGCGCTGCGCGTATGACCAGTACGGCAGACCCGTTGAGTCGGTTTCCGACACCAGCGTATACGCCGTTTCCGCCACAAATATGTTTCGCACGTTTCTGACTACGAGAGACCGAGATTTAAAGGCGATGACGCAGCACGACTTGGAAGAGTACCAGAAAGAAGCCAAGGCCCGTTCTGTGGAAACAGCGTCTCGAAACTATATCAAACAATCATTCGAAAAGGTATACCACGAAGATGGCTTGTTCTTCAAAGTCTTTGGCATCGAGCCAACGTGGCACATGTCCCCAAACTCGGCCTTCCAAGCAGTCAAGGCAATAAACACGGCGATGGTTCACCCCGGAAACTTGGCGCCGTTGGCAAACAGCATACAAGGCGTGCTGCAAACTGCCGACCTGCAGGCTGTTTGCAACGTCGCCGGGTGGCTGGCGAGCGAGTACTCTGTTGCAGAGATTGATGAGGAGGACTCGCTCTCGTCCAGGAAGTACAGGGAGTACGCGGCGCGGCTGCTCGTCGAACACCTCTGGCCCTTTACCGACAATGCGTTCGCGGCGGAGATAACCAAGTCGATAGCCAAGGCTTCGGTCCAGGATGGCGCCTTGAAGATTGGCCCGGTGGTAGATGGCGTGGCATCCTCGAACGCGTACCCCCTGGTTAAGCGAGCGATTGAGTTGCTGGCCATGTTCGACCAAGCCATGCCCAAAGAACGATCGGTACGTAGGACATGCTGGTCTTCATCTTGGCTTTGATCCGATGCTTACTGCTTCCCCAGGCCAAGAATAGCTCAGTCGTGTTCAACATCGTCCGTGAGACGATCCAAGTTCTGCAGCGCGCCGAGGCGAGGATGAAGTCCCTGAAAACAGGCACCGACCCTGACTTGTTCATGGTGAAGAACCTCCTCATAGTCAAGAACGAGCTGGTCTCGCTTGAAATCGGCGACATCAGGAGCAACCCGCCCTCGATGCAGCACTTTGGGCAGATATGGGACACGCTTAGCCCTCAGAACTGGGTAGGCTTCGTCAGCAACTTCATCGGCGGCTCGCTCTGGTCTCGCGGGCCCCCGACAGTAACGGCCAAGACGTTGACGGCAGAGGACATGAGCGAGCAGCTGGATGAACTGCTACGCCTGTCCATCTATGGGTTCACAAAACGCTGGGGCACCTTGACGAATGATTCCGAGAGCCGAAAGGCGGGCACCAAGCCCATTGCCAAGGTGGAGGCTGAGTTGGAGAACATGTTGCAGAATGCGTTCAGCAACCAGCCCGAAGTGATTTCGAAACTGAAGGAGGCAATCCAGCTCAACGCCCAGGCACAAACCGAGGTCAAGGACGAGAAACGAGGGGCGAAGCGATACTGAGACGGCGATCAGCCAAGCCGTTTCCCTGCTGCACTGCGAGGGACGATGCTCGATGCTCAGCAGCTGCGAAGGCATGTCAGCATATGACAGTGGCTTAGCTATGAGTCATGGTCGTGTTGGAGTGGGGATGTAATGAAGTTCCCCGCAACGTCGTGGTGATGTTGAGAGACGTTTAGGCTCCAAGTGTGATGCCGAGGTTGAGCGGTTCAACCTGAACGAAAAGGCGTCATAACACAACTGTTGAGCGATAAAGCCGGGATTTCCGAAGCGGACACGTGGCCTACAGGATAGGAATCAGCTGACAGGGGTCATGATCGCATAACAAAAAGATTCAGAATTGGGATTTGACGTGATGGACGCGGGGGAGTCGTGCGAGCGGCGAAGGAAGCCGGGGATCAAGATCCAAGTGCAGACCTTCTATATCCAAGCCGTTTCAACCCGCCTGGAAAGCTGCAGTTGATTGGACTTTTCGTGACATCAGAGACGTCAATGGGCAAAGTCCCCCTAAGCCGGGCAACCCAGGCCGGTCTTACTCTTCTAATTCTACGTTCTCGATCCCAGGCTGCCACGTCGTGGCGCGTCCCCCCAACGCCTCGCATGCCATTTCTGACCGATCTGCCTTTCAGGGATGCTATGCGGAGCGGGGTATCGTGAAGAGCCGCGTTTTGTTGAGGCAGCTGAACGCACCTACTATGAGCTGTGTATAAGTAACCCTCGCCGGCCGCCCATCTCCCAACCCGTCTCTGCATCACCGCCTCGGATACATACAAGCCGAGCCGCAATTGCCGAAAATGGCCGCGACAGAGACCGAGCCGCTCCGCACGTACCGGGGCAACTGCCACTGCGGCGCCTTCGTGTACGAGGTGCAGGTCCCCGAGATCAAGTCGGTGTTCCAGTGCAACTGCAGCATCTGCCACAAGAAGGGCTACCTCTGGGTCTTTCCGGGCGAGGCGGGGGACTTTAGGGTCGTCAAGGGCAGCGACGACGCCCTGACCGGGTACAGCTTCGGGTCCAAGAAGCTCATCCACAAGGTTCGGCTCGATGGCCACGGGCTCCAAAGGCATGCTTGGAACTGACGGAGGTGCACGGAGTAGTTTTGTCCCACGTGCGCCACTCCCCTCATGGGACAGTTCCCCGACGGCCCCCCGGGCAAGCAGCGCGCCTTGAATGTCGGTGCTCGTCTTGCCCAGCCAGCAGGGATGCACGCTGATCGGACGCAACAGGTACGCGCAATGCAGGGCGTCAACACGTGGGAGCTGGAGAAGAAGCCGTGAGTCGCGACCGGGCCGGGCGAGGAGGGCCGCGGCTGATGCTTCACAGGTTCGACGGCGCCGCGCTCGGAGACAAGTACGTGCCGCCGGCGTACAAAGGCGCCCTCCCGCCGGCCTTTGACGGCAGCAAGCTGTACACGGGGGGCTGCCACTGCGGCGCCGTCGGCGTGGCCCTGGCGAGCAAGCCCCTGGACGAGACGTACGACGAGCGGACGATCGAGTGCAACTGCAGCATCTGCGAAAGAGTGAGCAGCCGTGCCCACCCCCGAGCAACCTATAACCTACCTATGCGGACGCTTCTAACCCGCACCGCACGCAGAACGGCTACTACTGGGTCTACCCGGACGCGGCGCGCGTCGTGCTCGCCGGCGACGACGCCAGCATCGGGCGCTACAGCTTCGCGCGGCACATGCTCGGCAAGACCTTCTGCCGCACGTGCGGCGTGTGCCTGACCAACGAGTGCCGGCCGCTGTCCGGGGCGCGGCGCGCGGCGCTGTCGGACACGGGCCGCCGCATCGAGGCGTACATGCGCGCGCTGCACCCGGTCAACGCGCGCGTGCTGGCGGGCGTGGACCTGGCGCGGATGAAGCCGCCGCAGAGGGACGACGGGGCGACGGGGCTGCCGCCGCGGTATGAGGATCCGTGAGGACGGGGGGTGTGGTGGGTGGTGGTGGTGGTGATGTGGGAGTTGGCGCTTGAAGATGTGGTCGGGAGCCCTGTTGCCCAGCTTGTTGCATCCTAGATGCCCATCAGACCAATCAAAGGCCATGGATACTCCTCAACACTCCCTAAGACGTCTCCAGGAAGAATCGTCATTGGACTGCGGTCCCTGGCCGCGGCTGTCTATTCACCGTCCTCAGAGCAGCGCGGTCCGCCGCCGGGATGAATCGGCGCTTGTTACCTAACAGTCCCCGGAGCGACCCCACGCTAAGCCCGCCTGGTGCGCCCCACGGTGGGAGAGCACGACATCGGAGGCGGCTCGTCGCCTACTAATTGTATTATTATTATATCGAGAGGATTTCCCAACCCTCCCTCACGTCCATCCTCCCGCAGCGCCTCCTCTCCTCGCCCACGCCCACGCCCGCGCCTCTCCCCCTGACGGTCGATCCGCCCGCCGGACGACTCCCCGCGCCGTCGACGACCGCGCCCCGGCCCCCCGCCGTCGACCGCACCCCCCAGCCGCCGCGATGGAGGCTCTCGAGGCCGAGCCGCAGCAGGGCGGCGCGCTGCAGACGGCCAAGGACCTGTTCTCGGGCGCCGTGGGCGGCGTCGCGCAGGTCATGATCGGTGCGGACGCGCCCCCGCCCGTGCTCCGTTGACTCGCTGACACCCCCCCAGGCCAGCCGTTCGACATCGTCAAGGTCCGCCTGCAGACGACGAACCAGTACGCGGGCGCCGTGCAGGCCGCCGCGTCCATCTACCGCAACGAGGGCGCCCTCGCCTTCTACAAGGGCACGCTCACGCCGCTCCTCGGCATCGGCGCCTGCGTGTCCATCCAGTTCGGCGCCTTCCACGCCGCGCGGCGCTGGTTCGAGGCCCGCAACGCCGACCGCAGCAGGGGCGCCGCGCCCAGCACCCTCGGCTACGGCCAGTACTTCGCCGCGGGCGCCTTCGCGGGCGTCGCCAACGCGGCGCTGTCGGGCCCCATCGAGCACATCCGCATCCGCCTGCAGAGCCAGCCGCACGGCGCGGCGCGCCTCTACAGCGGCCCGCTCGACTGCGTGCGCCAGCTGGGCGCCCACGGCGGCGTCCTGCGCGGCCTGTACCGCGGCCAGGCCGTCACCGTGTACCGCGAGGCCGCCGCCTACGGCGCCTGGTTCACCGCCTTCGAGTACCTGATGAACGCCGACGCCGCGCGCAACCGCGTCGACCGCAAGGACGTCCCCGGCTGGAAGGTGGCCTTCTACGGCGGCCTCGCCGGCGAGGCCCTCTGGCTCTCGAGCTACCCCTTCGACGTCATCAAGAGCAAGATGCAGACCGACGGCTTCGGCCCCCAGCAAAAGTACCCGACCATGCGCAGCTGCTTCGCCGCCACCTGGCGCGCCGACGGCGTGCGCGGCTTCTGGAAGGGCATCTGGCCCACGCTCTTCAGGGCCATGCCCGTGAGCGCCGGCACCTTTGCCGTCGTCGAGATGACCATGAGGGCCATCAACTGAACGAGGTTTCCTTGGCTTCTCCCGCGTTCGGACGAGCGTCGCGTGCGGGAGTGGGTGACGCGAGGGAGGGGGCAGGCTGCAGGCACATATACTTAGACACGGCACCGCAAGTCTTCAACAGTGACTTGGAGGGGGTAGATTTTAGGCGCTTCGGGGCAGCATGGCTTGCTGCTTTCCTCTGTATATACGAACATTTCACGTCTTAACTGCTACCATCCGACATTCTCGCCGTTCTCCACCCGCCGCTGGAGGATGTACCGCGCGTTCAGCGGCGTCAGGGCCTCGAGCCCCAGCTCCTCGAGCACCCGGCGCGCCTCGTCGTTGTCCGTAAACGCCCGGTCGCTCGCGTCCTTGAGCGTGACGCCGGCCGCCTCCGCCGACGCCGGCAGGTTCAGCAGCTGCATGCCCTCGCGCAGCGTGTCCAGCGCCGACGACCCGCCGGGGATGTAGCGGTCTATCAGCGCGAAGAGGGCGGCGCCGTCGTGCGCGAACTGCGCGGCGCCGAGGGTGGTGAAGGACTGCCGCAGGAGGACGTTGCTCCAGAGCGTCTCCTGCAGCTTCTCCAGCGCGTCGCGCCAGACGCGGCGGAAGGAGGCCGTGGAGAGCGCCTTGGACAGGAAGTCGAGGTTGCGCTTGAGGATGCGCAGCGGCTCGTCCAGCTCCGGTGTGACGGATAGTTGCGAGGGGTCGTCTGCCAGGTACAGTTAGTCCAACGGCCCGTGAAGGCACATGCCTATGGGGTGTCGCTGCTCACCGAGAACGGCCGCCTCGCCAATCGTCGTCCACTGGACGTGGTTCAGGTATGCGCGGAAAGCCTTGGAGTGGGAGTCGGCCAAGGCGCCGACGAGCATCTCCTCTGCCCCGTTGCGGCGCATGGTATACGCGGCAACCGTCTCGTCGAAAATGCCGCCGATCTCGCCGTCTCCCGAACCGCTTGAGACGAGACCCTTGGTGTCATCCTGTTCGACTGTTTCGATGAGACTGCCCAGTCGCTTTCGCTGCGCATCGCGAGCTTGCAGCTCCTCCCACAGGATAGCGAAGAACTTGCATAAAGTCAGAAACATGACCGAATAGACTTGCAGACTGTCCTTACCTCTTCGTCACTCCATTCCGCCAGGGTATTGGCAACGTGGTCCGCGCTGCCAATAACCTTGCACAAAGTCTCGAGTGCGCCAATGCCTTCCAGGGCGGCCAACTGCTCCCTGGTGACCCCGTGCAGGGTTCTCCCCAACGTCGACGTGATGGACTGGTACGCCTCCAGGGACCCTCGCAGCCGGTCGTGGTAGCCATCGAGAATGTCAAGTTGGATGTCGGTGAGGAAGCGAATCTTGTGCTTGAGTTTGCGCAGCCTCTCGTACTTGGCGGTGACTGCTCTCAGCAGTTCCGTGATTCGCACGGCGGCAAAGGTAGGCTTCATCTTGCCGCCGACTGCATAGTCGTAGTCGATCTTGCGTGCGTCTTGCGACTCCATGGTCTGTTCGAACCGCTCGAGAGCAAAGCCTCTTTCAGCCTGGAACCAGGCGTCAAAGTGATCGTCCAGGACATCGGCGGAAAAACCTGGCCATCCGTTGTCAGGGTCGCCTCCGTCGTAGTTGAATCTCGAGCGGATATTGTCGTCGAGAGTCATCAGCTGCGACATGAAGCTGCTAAAGAATGGGGGGCTCTGGGCCGCCTCCAGCGCCGCCGCGTGAATCTTCTCTTGCATGACGGGCAGCATGGCCGTGACCAGAGCGCAGGCAGGGTCCAAGTAGACCATCTTCGTCGCGACTGGGGTACCATAAAAGTTGGCCGCCAGCAGAGGCCCCAAATTGTCGCGGAAGAAGTCCTCCCACTTCTCGATGGTCGTCAGAAACCAAGGGAAGCAGTGCGTGCCGACGGCCTGCAAATTGCTCGTTGGCTTGTCGCTGAGGAAGTGGAATCGAAACTCGGCAACAAACATTTTCGCCATGACGTCAAAGGGAAGAAGCGATACAACGCTTGCGCTGTGTATAATCTCGGGCATCTGGAGGTCCAGCAGCTTCTCGATGCATGCAACCCACTCCTCGTCCATCTCGGACTGAGGGTCGACCTGGGGCCAGTGTCTCTTGCCTAGCACCGCGTCTAGCTCGGCCGACATCGTCTTCTTCATCTCGCTCCAAAGGGACTCCGTGACCCCTTCGACGTGGTCCACCAAGTGCAGCTCCTCGCTGCCCTGCACGCTCCGCAGCTTGATCGCCAGCTCCTTCAGTCGGGTGTAGGGTTCCAGCGCGACCTTGGGGCTGCCGGGCAGATGCGAGCGTGCCTCGGCGCGCAACTTCTCCACATCTTGCAGCAGCGCCAGGTATTTCTGTGCCATATCCACGGTCTGGAGCTTCTTCATGGGCTCCTGGAGGCGGGCGATGGCTTCGCTGGGCGCATCGGACGCGGCTGCTACTTTGACGCGCAGGTCTATGCTGTCCTGGAGCTTGTTGAATTCGTCGATGCGAGCCTGCAAGGACCCCTGGCGGTTTTGCGCCGTGTCCCGCGCCTCCTCGAGCTCCTTGATCGCATCGTCAAGCTGCGACTGGAGCTGGTTGCGCTGCGTCTCGACGTTGGCGACCAGCTCGTCGAGCGAGTCGAGGTCTGCCGTCGATTGAAGCTTGTCGTCAAGGAAGTCTTCGACCCGAATATCAAGGGAGCTGCCCGCAGCAGCCTCGGAGGGAGTCGTCATTTTTGCATAGCTCGACGATGCTCGTACTCGCTGGTGTTGCAGCTGGAAAGCCAGTGTCCAGACTCCGGAGGTGACGTGGGACCCACTTGGGGAGCACCACGGAGTCACTTATCGATACCCGCAGATCCTTATATCCGACACCCTCCCATCAGCCTCATCACTTCACATTTGTAAACCACGGCACAGTTTATTAACAATTTTCATCGAACTTGATGTCGCAGGTAGACCCAACTATGAATCCCTCTGCGAAACTTGTAGTACTTGGCCGAAGCCACCCCAGTCCGAAGACGTCTAGGCCTCGAGATCCAGATCATCGGGCATAGATATATGCTGGCCCGGAAGATGGGTCTTTCGTTGGCTCATACTCTGGCAGCCCTTCCCCTGAGGCATACTTGCAGCACAGATACACCATGTTGTTGAATGCCCTAGGCCAGAGTCAGTTGGCAATTGCGCGTGACAGCGCGGGGCGCCACTTACACGTCTCTGGCTGTGTCTCCTGGATGGCCAGACGAATGGTTCAAGTCAAATTTGAGACTGTAAAGTCTGCTCCTATCATCAAACTCGGCCTGCGGTTCTGCAGGTGGGAAAGTATTCTTGTACTCATCCACGTAACGTTGACCCAGGTTCTGCAGGCCGTACCGCCGCCACATGGCAATATCCAGCTCGTTGTGTGCGTAGAAGGATCCAGCATCGAAGAAGATGATCTCGCCCGTCTCTTCGTCCGTACCAATGTTTCCGCCCCACAGATCGCCATGTATGAGCCGTGGCACAATAGGCCCGTTATTCTCCCTGAGGGGGTCTAGGAGCCGGGGAATGACGACGCCCAAGAGTCGTTCGGCCGCGAGGTTGAACTCTGGCCAGTCTATATTGAGCTCCTCGTTGAGTTCAATAGATTTTTGCAGCAATCGTGTAAATAAATGGGTCCAATTCGCTTCCCAGTCGTTCATATGCGGTGCGATGCCATCGGAGGTGGTCACTGGGAAGCCAAACTTGCCGTTGGGGGACGTGAGGCTATGCATTTGCAATACTCGAGGGATGAGCTTAGATGGCTCAGGAAGAGACATGTTCATGTCGCGAAATTCCTCAACGAAAAAGTACGTCTCTGGTGGTGAGCAGCTGTACTTTCCCCAGGCAAGTGGCACGGGAACCAAGCCCGGTATGAGTGAGTTGAGAGTCTCAATGGCCGTGAATTCTCCCCGGAGCAGTATTTGCCCGTGGTTACCAAGAGCAAGCTTAAGTGGTACAGGCATTGTCAGGCTCATGGATGTCATTAAATGGACGCCATGGCATGATCCACGCACCTTCAGGAAATACGCCTTGAGAGTTCCATCAGGATACTCGACGGTTACTTTGCCGGTTTGCGTCCAAGCCGAGTCGCCGTGTGCGTCTGCTGACAATGATACGTCTGATGGAAATACTGAAGGTCATCAACAATCTCAGAGCTCGTTCTTGGATAGCGGGATGGACTATGAGCACTGCGTGCACAGAGCATGGGGTCTTACGAGCGAGGACGGCTTCATCCATGGGGAACTCGCCCTCGATAGCGGCCAATACCCCTGTTTTGCGCTGAGGAATCTCCAACGGCATTGGAGCTAGCTCAACAGCGGAACGTGCTGGCAGTCTGGTGTTCAGCTCGAGTCGAGAGTGAAGTGCATAACCTCAAGAGGTGGGACAATGGAGGCCGGTGAGAGCCAGCTCATCCTTCGCCCAACCTTTGTCAGCCATTGGCTCGATGCACGGCAGCCAACAAGGCCGCGGCTCGAGCGCGTACTGGAGAAGCAAGATTCAGAATCTTCCGAATGCGGGTGATGTTGAGTACTCATCGGGTACTGTGAGCAAACCAGGATGCACGTCGCACACTGCATGCCCGCGGAACCTCTCTGTGACTTAGATGGTGACGCGGGTGCGACCAGCGACGTGGTGGAAACATCAGCTCGCGCAAGTGATAGTCCTGCTGCGCAGCTCGGCTCAAATGGCTTGCCTCCCTCCAGCATCAATGTTCAAAATCCGAGTACTGAATGCTACACTATCTCCAGCATCATCCCTGAGTAGACTGAGTGTGCGAAAATGGCTTGGGCCCGCGACAGACGAGGCAGATGGCGGCAGGGCCAGTGCTTCCCACTCAACGGACAGACATATTCGCGATAACAGCGCCCGCCATTCGCCGTCGCTTGACCTCCGAGTTGTTCGCCGCAGATGGTCACAAAAGAGACTTGTCAGGGTTCACGGCCGGATCATCACAGGCTTCGTCTGAACCACGGCAGAGAAGCCCCTCCGGCCCAGCCAACCGCATTGGCCTCCATGTGGTTCACCAACGGCTTTCCCACGAATACGTGCTTTCCCGCTTCAAAGGCCTGTATGGCCATGGATTCATGCTGTCGAGCCGGGGTCGTCAGGGCAATGGCGCCGACGGCCCGGTCCTTCAGAGCGTCGTCCCAGGTCCCTACGGGGGCATCGCGGTTGCGGATTCGCTTTTTGCTTCGGTCAGTCTGAGTGCCTGCGAGGTTGGGACACAGCAGCAAACAAGCCCGGCTCCGGGAGCCAAACTTCATTCGTATGTGATCACACAGGGTATACCTGCAGGATGCAGGGTTTCGTGAGTCACAGCGTGCAAGCGATGCAGGTTCCTGCAAGTCGGGCGCCTATGCCAGCGGTCTCGGACTGGCCCAGGATTGCGACCGACTTGACAAGAACTGATTGACAAAGGTACATCCAGCTGTGCTCAGAGCATCTCCGAAGCCGTGGATGAATGCGGAATGCGCAAAACAGCCGCCCTGTTGATCGCGTGAAGTGGCACGCGTGGTGGATGGAGAGCAACTCACGAGGTTGCCCCGAGTCATCATGCCTTTTCTCAGTTTACCGGTCCATACTTTCTCAGTTTCCCAATTCATGCTTGTTCGCAGTTCACATGCCCAGGTCTGAAGGGTCAATCTTGATGGTGTGGCACATGAGCAAAACATGGAATCGCTTCATCCTACCGCTTGAGCGAGCATATACACGTATCGAAGCATCCAAACCATGATACCGAACTCGTCTGCCCGCATCGTCAAATCCGTATCAACGCCTGTGGATACGCCCTTGCCCTCATGCAATCCTTCATCTCTTGCACGATTCCATGCACGCATTCCAGCACCGCCTCCTCCCTGAGGTCAGCGTTGACGACACAGGCGCCCACGGTGCCCCTGTCGTTCAACGCATGGACGCAATTGCACAGCTTCTCGAAACGGAACAGGTGCTTCAGCACGTTCACGTCCCTCAGCTTGCCTGTATTCTCGTCGGCTTCCCGCAGGGCGCGGTCGCGCAGGAATCGGCGTTCCAGGGTGGACCACGGAATGGCCAGGTTGATGAAGACGGCGACGGCTTCCTGGCTATCGGCTTCGTCCAGGAGCTCGCGCAGCGCGGCGATGTCCTCGGGCACCTCGGCGAGAAACGTGGTGACGATGAGGTCTTCCTGGCGAAGGCGAGTCAACTCGGGCAAGATGACGTCGCGGGTTTTCTCCCGCAATCTCGGCGATGCCTCTACCTAGGGCGGGATGCCCGTCAACTCCCGCTGGTCCATGACGCATTGGTATGGGCTCAGCTTCGCCTGGAGAGCGTCGGCGATGGTGGTCTTGCCAACGGCGGGCCATCCGTTCAGGATAACCAGCACATGAGGGGGCATTGGCGGGTCCCAAAGCATGCCGCCAGTGCCAGCTCTGGAGTGGTCAGACGAATCTTGGGACAGGGTGTCGTCGCAGTCATGTGTACCGGTGGCCCCGTTTGCCTGGGCGCTTTGATGCGCTCTGCTTCCGTTTGCTTGTGCCTGGGGAGGTTCGCTGGCTCCGTTCGCTTGCCGGACGCGGACAAGTTGGAGGGGTCTCATGTATGGAGGTCCAAGGCCATTCACCGCCCATGCAGCATTGACAACGGCCTCGAGGGGTATCGACCGCGGCTGAAACGAAGAAAACGTGGTGTCCAGATAGACCTGGCCGCTAACTCCAGTGGCATGGCCGTCGACTCCATTGGCACGGCCGTCGACTCCATTGGCATGGCCGTCGACTCCAGTGGCATGGCCGTCGACTTCATTGGCATGGCCGTTGGCATGGGCGTGACCGTTGACTCCATTGGCGTAGAGGCTGGATCTGGCGTTGTCGCCGGGTCCATCTGGATCATCGCCGCGGGGGGAGGGTCGGACGGCGAGATCGAAGACGTCGGCAGGAGGGTTGTCGCTGCTGTCCTCATCCTGGAACATGGCTTGGATGGCTCGGCGGACCATCTCTATCCTTTCTTGGGGGTCCATGACGCGATCGGCTGGAGTCTGTATGGATAACGATGAGGCGAGAAGATATCAATGGCCGCTGGGGTCCTGGGACAGCGTCTGCCGTGCTATCGAGGTGTTGATGTAAAGATGAAGGAGAACAGTGCCACGGGGAGCCTGCGACGAGCCCACCTGCTCCCTCGTCCTCGCGCAGCCGTGTTCTTTCTGCGGAAGCAAGTAACTCCCAGCGTTGGTTCCGCCGTCCTCGGGCAGGTACGCGCTCTCGCAAGTCGGCAGGAACCATGTTGATGTATTTTGTATATGTGATGTATAAGTGATGTGGTGTACAAGTGATGTATCTATGCCTTGTCACACCCTCCAGAGCGTTCCGCATGGCCATTCTGCCACGGCAGGTGCAAAGATGACCAGACCACTCTAACGCCTTCTTCCGCAAGCTCTGCTATGTGCGTCTTTGTCCATAGGGCAGCCTCATTGTCAGGGAAGATTGTAGCCACCCGTAGGTTGTTCTGCACCCAGAGGAATCTTCGTAGGTTACTTATTGTATCCCCAAACTGTGTTTTCATGTGGACCACTAGTCCGTGTGTCATCCTGGTATAGAAGTCAGTTGCCAGGATGAGGTACCGGGCCTGATTGTACGCCATCTTAAAATAGAAGATGTCGATGCTGACGGTGGCGTAGGGGATTTCTGGCATAGGGAGGTTGCTCGGGATTCGTGAGATTATCCTCTTGGCTTTGCCCGTTGCGCATATCTCGCATTTTGAGCCGGCTAGGCCCTTGAGTTTGATGCCTGTGGATGCATACTGACCATTCCCATGGCATCGCTCCCCGGGTGGCCGAATCGACAGTGCCAGATATCCTCGGGAGTTGCCGTGACCGGTTTTGGCTTCCTAGAGTCTCTGGAGACCGCGCACACGGAGTCCCGGGATGGTCCAGTCTCCCTGTACGGGATGATGGGTTGGGTGTTGCGATATTCCGTCGCGAATAGGGTCTCATTGGTTCGGGCGTTGGTGACTTGACCCGTGAGGGTGTCCCACCTTATACCCTTGGACCCGAGTCGGCAAAGTGAGACGACATTGAGGAGGAATTCTAGAACATACAGGGCATCCTGCAGCTCCTGCTCGCAGCCATCTATAGTCACGTTTCTCACGGTTCCAATGCCGTTGGATTCGAGTCTTTCTTTGCCCGCTAAGATGGTTTCCCGTTCTTCTCTGTTCAGTGAGGTGACCACGATGCGTCGTTGAATACGTGGACGCTCGCGCCGCTGTCCATGGGGATCATCTCGCGAATATATTTATACGTACTAATTCGGATAGCGCGGGCAACGAAATGGGGATTAAGCGCTCATTGCCCCTGCTTGGTGAGAAGGGTGGTGGCCATGTCGCGTTCCGGCTCTGTGAGATTCTTGGTCCCTCGGGGCCGATGGATCCTCACAGGCCCTTGCTAAGCATAGCTTTCATGTGTAAATATATACCCTGTTCTAGAAGGCCGGGCATCTTGCAGAGGGATACGAAGTACACACAAAGTCCTTGGCTTGGGATGAGTCGTCATGCTCACACGTGCAAGAATTTTTGGAAGAGAACTCACAGTGGTGAGCAACAATCCCGATGATGACTCGCTGGTGGGCGTGAATCAGAATCGACGAGGCTCATAACTGTTGACCCGGCAAAGTGGAACGCTCCCCATGGACAAGTGAGGTATTTATGCTTGGCAGCGTCTCGATCTGAGCGCTGGACCCCGCGTATCGCCTAAACTCCAAGCCACAGGGGCCTGAACCCCAGCCACAGCCCCAGGACCCTGCTGCTGGTGGAGGCCCAGCGCCTGGGAGGGTTAGCGCAGCGCCCACCCGCCAGCCGCCGCCCCACCGCTGCGACGTCACCCCCCGTCGCCCGGCCGACCCGGCCCAAGTAAATAGAAAAGGACGTGGCTGGGCCAACCGCATCCACCACAATCCAGAAGGTTGGGCATGTCCGAGTACTTCGTACTTGGTGCGACCTCCCGCCCTCCTCTCCCCAGCCATCGCAACGAGAAGCGCAGATCCACCGCCGCAGCCGTTCAAGTCTCAGGGCGCCCAAACGGACACCTCGTCCATTCCTCTCCCATTAAGTCACCTTTCACGCCTGAACTAGACGCAGAAGGTTCTACTGATCCGTGCCAGTCAGCCACTCTCGCTCTCTACATTCCAGGCCGCCTGCGGAAGCGAACCCACCTCCTGCAAAACGCTCCTCCCGACCGTCGACATCGTCCGTTCCAGCGAGCGTCGCATTCCTCACCCCCCGACCGCACGAAGCCTCCCCACGCACCGCGCGCGCGCCGTCCCGAGTGCGAGTCGCAGAGCGCGGCACGAACAGAAAACTCGGGGTCGCTTTCACCGCATACCGAGACGAGATCCGCGGCACGAGGTCGACCGCCTCAACCGAACCTCGTTTTGCGCTGTCGGCGCCTTCGGACCCAGCCGTCGTTCTGACGACGGGGAGTGGGTTGCTGCTCGTCTCCAGACTCCTAGGAGCCGTCGGGAACCTCTTATATGGCCATCGGGAGCTCCTCGAGCAGCTCACGTCGCGCCATGCCTCGATTCCAAGTCGGGTGGGGCCGTAAGTGATTGCCTCGAGCACATTCCTCCACGGGCGCTGGAATGCGGGAAGCCTGCCGTGTGCTGACACCGTTCTCCAGGTCTACTGCCGTTCCTGGGCTACCACCATGTGCTGATGATCCTCATCGCCGTCGCCATCATCCTGCTGTCGCTGTTGCTGGCCGGGTGCTCGTCGTCGTCGCCGCTCATCCCCGACATCTTCCTCCTCTCGCTCTACTACCAGCGCTACGAGGCCGTGCCCGACACGGCCCAGGTCGACTACAATGTGCACACGGCCATCGAGAACATCGCCGGCGGCGCCAGCATGCAGGCCCGCGTCGGATACTTCGGCATCTGCGTCAACCCGGACGGCGGCTCGTGGCTGTGCAGTAACAATGCCACGGCCCTGGCCAAGGAGGTGTCGGTCGACCAGGACCCGCTCAACCTCATCTGGCTGGCGTCGCAGTTCAAGGACATGATTGTCTTTCCGTACCTCATGTGAGTTTGTGTTCCGATGTACCGGTTGACTCCCGTCGCTGACACGCACGTAGCATCATCGCCATCATTTTCGCCTTCCTCTGCCTGCTGCTCCTCGCCACCTTTCCCGGCTGGCACGAGGAGGAAGACTCCGAAGGCTCCGAGCGCGAGGTCAAGCCCTTCCCCTCGCGGCCCGTCTCGCAGATCGCCCTCGCCATCATCTTCATCGCCTCCATCTTCGTCCTCGTGTCCGTCCTGTGGCAGCACACGGCCTCGGTCGCCGCGTCCGTCATCGCCCAGGACTTTGGCAACGGCGCCGTCCGGAGCGGCGTGGGCACCAGCGCCATGGTCATGGGCTGGTTCTCGTTTACGCTGCTCATCATCGTCACCATCGGCCTGCTCGTCATGATACTCAGCATACGCGTGCTGGGCGAGATTTTACACGGGTGATGAGCGGGCGCGGTTGATGGCGACGTTTCAGGGGACGAGGAGAAAGGGATCGCGAGACGAAACGGGGATCGGCGGCTTTCGAGTCGACCAAGACGCATCAGCATTGGAGTTACAGAGGCGTTTTCTTCATAAACATCTTAATCATTCCCGGGCGAGGTCCCCCGGCAGCCCGCCGGACGAGCAACGACGTACTGGCCAATCTAACTTCGCCCACGGCGGCACGAGCTGCGGCGGAACCCCCCGATGGAGGCGAGCGATGTTTGATCGATTTGATATTTGGCTTTTGCTTTTTACGCAAGGGATGGATATAAACGGAGCGGATCAAAGACTGTGGATATTCATGTTGGACAATGAGTCATGTACAATACGGAACGATGGAAATGTGGATGGGCTGGGGTTTCTTCTGACAATGGAACGGACTCTTACCCGCGACGCTTGCTTTGCGAATGCCAGGTTGGTGACATGCAGTGATGTTGTGTCGACAACAATGCGACGGAGCGACCAGTGTAGAAACGAATACCATTGTTCTCCTATGGAGCTATCCCCTAAACGCCATAAGTCTGCCCTGTAAGGATATATACCCCAAGCCGGAGCTCGGTCGGCAGACCATCCCATCCATCCCGCCCCAAGCCGGTACCCACCAGCACCACACACCGAGGCGGCATCACAACCTGAACGGATGCGCCTCCGTGTTGAGAACCCACTCGTCCAGGCTGATGACGTTCGTCTCCGAGAAGAGCAGGTAGTAGTACTTGAGCGTCTCGGCTATCCAAAAGCTCTCCATCTCATCTTTGAGCGCCGGCTCCTTATCCAGGACGTCGCTCACGGCGCTGTTGGCCATCGAGGTGCGCGTGGCGCGCACCGTCGCCTCAAACATGGTCCAGCCCTTGTCCATCCAGGTTGGATCGCCTGTGATGCGGTACATGTACCACACAGACTCGATGGCCTCGGGCCTGTCGCCAAGTTAGCCAGCGTGCACAAAGCAGGGGTGTAGTGTGAAGCATACCGGAGAAGGTATTGTGCCGAGTGGATGGCGACGAATCCAGGAGGAAGCCTGTCCGTCTCGAGTTTATACTGGACAAATGCCTTGTGGGACAGTGGCTTGTCCCCGAATAAACTGGTCATCCCACCTCGCTGCTTAGGAAGAGTGGGCACCTTTGGCGGACTGACAGCATCGCCGTCCGTGGCGCCAGTGCCATCATTCTTCAAAGGCTTGGTCGGACTGGGCGATGGTGAGGCCTCCGTCGGGGTCTGGGACTTTGCGTCCTTGCTACCGACACTTTTGCCCAGCTTGTCCCTGAGAGACTGTGGCAGCTCTGAGCCCTCGTCCTCGTCCTCGAGCCTGGAGTTCGACGCCTTCTTCTGGCCTTTCGCGGGGACAGCCGCTCTCTTTCCAAGGCCGCTGGACTTGCCTGGAAGCTCAGTGTCCGCCTTTGACCCAGTATCGGTGCTCTTCCCAGACGTCTCGGTTTCCTCGTCTTCAGACTGCTTCGTATTAGCCTTCTCGATCTCCTCCGTCTCTTCCCGCTTTTTTTCTCTCTGCTCTGCCTCCCAATTCCGGACCTGTTCGTCCCGCCACTCCTTAGAAGGGTCCAGAAGGTCCCACCATCGAGTCTCGTTGAATTCGCACTTGTCCAGAGTAGGGCACGGTACAACGCGTGCGGACTCTGGCATAATGCCCGAGGCCGTTGACTGGTACGCCCACACGCACCCGTCCGTGAGTTTCTTGGCGTTCTCAATGTCCTGTGGCCTGCCGAAAAGCTTGCCGCCCAAGCCATACATGCCGCCGATGAAGCATGTCAAGTGGGTAATCTCATACTCGACCTCCAGATCCTTCCTAGGGTCCCCGCGCGTGGCAACCTTGGCGGGGAACAGGACGTCCCAGTTATCTTTCATCATGGGTCGAAATAGCAGCCATTCGTTGATGGCCTTGACGCTGTCCTCGTAAAGCTTCTGATACTTGGGCTCTCGGCCACCAAGAAGCAGGTACTCCTGATACAAAGTCAGCCGAAACCCACGCCAACAGAACATGCACCAGGAATCTTACCTTGGGGAAGTATTCGTATGCCGAGTCTTGACCACCGCCCATGTGGAATTTTTCGTTTGCAAAGCCGCTGGCAACCAGTCCTTGCGGCACGCAGTCCCACTCCGACCGTTTCCCGTCTGCCGCCAGCGGTCCCACTCGCCTCTTGTCGCCCTGACTTGTGGTGTCGGATGAGGTTTTTGCTGAACCATCACGCTGCGATTCGATGGATTCATCAGTCCTGCGCTCAACCCGATCATCCGAAACAGAAGGGCGCTCTTTGCGTCTGTTGGCATCGAGGACGGAGTTCAGTTCCTTTGGGGCCCCGCCAAAGCCCTCTGGTTCGGTGAGGAGCTCCTGGGAGCTTAGCTGCTTCTGAGCCTCACTGCTCAGATAGTCCCGGATGGTTGTGGCAGTCCTGTTGCACCCCGAGATGTCCAGGGCTTCCGGGAACAGGCCCGGTATCAATGCGCCTTCCTTTTGCATACCTACGAGACCATTCGTGATGCGGTCGATGGCGTCGTAGTACTTGTGCTGAGCAGTGAGCTGCGCAAGGCGCGTAAACTCCATTGACAGAGTGGCAAGCTCCGCGATGCCGACTCGGCCGGCAACATGGGGCTGGGAAGCATATTGTGGCTGCCACTGGTAGTACAGAATGGGCATCCTGTTGGGAGTATCAAAGATGCCCATCATAATCTCGGCGAGCTCTACGGCCTTGTCGAGCAGGAAGGAATAGCCGCCCCCTGCGCCCCCACTGACATCAAAAGCCGCAATCAGTCCGCCCAAGTAGCGAATGGTGGTCTCAAAGATGGGAATGTCGCTGCGCGGCGTGTGAGTGAAGTCAATATCCTTGACGGCCTTGGCGGCCTCGTCAAACTCGTCCTTCAAGCCAGCAATCCACAGCGTGTCGAGCGAGTCAACCAAGGTGGCGGCCCAACCACAGAACGGATCGCGGTTGCTGCCAGAGACAGGGGACAGCTCGTCGTGCATCCACGCGTGCTTCCTGTAGCCAGCCCAGGAGCGTTCCAGCTCCGCCTTGACCTTGCCCTGCCTTTCGATTCGCTTGGCCTTGGCTTGCTCGGACTCTGGACGGAAGTCGTACTGGATCTTGGGAATCTTTTTGGCTGTGCCAGTGGGAAGCGTGATGATGGACTCCTTGGCCACCGGGAAATGCTCCCTGGGTTTGGTCCAGTGTATCTTGCTCGCCTTGGGCGGCGTGTCGATGGTGGAATCCTTCGGGGGGTTCTTCCAGCGCAACGGCTCCTCGTCTTCGTTTTTCCCCTTGGGGATTCCGTCCCCAGTGGTGCCAGAGTCCGTCTGGGTAGCCGACGTTTCCTTTGGGGGCGGGGGACCCGTCGCACTGGCCGATCCCTTGTCGCCGGCCTCATCCTTCAACGTAGGAATCTTCACGCCGACATGCTCGTCATCTTCCGTCTTTCCCTGACCGACGTGGTCAGACTTGGGCTTGTCGTCGACTACCGGCTTGGAATCGCCCTTGAATGGCTCCTGCGGCGGGTTCGCGGCCGCCGGGATCACATCTTCATGAGCCTTTGGCGCAGGCTGCGGTGCTGGAGGCGGAGGCGGAGGGCGGCGTATGGTCGCGGGGCTAGGCTGTTGCTCCGACGAGTTCTGCGCGACGCGGTAGAGCAGGAAGACAATTACCACGGCGCAGACCATGAAGAGCCTGTATCGGCGTCGCGGCATCATGGCGGTTGTTGGGTGCTTCGCGCGCCGCCGAGGCGGATCTCGAAGGCCCGTGTCGAGATCGCGTTGCTAGGGTGTGTGCTGTCCTAGGACGGCCGCATTGCTCGTCTCCGCGCTGGGGATTGGAAGTTCGGTGCGCGTAATCGCCTGCAGTTCAGCCAGAGCCGGTTCGCGGTTCGCTTGATCGGAAGGGGGTCGGAAGGGGAGGATCGAAGCTCGATGGAGGCAGCACGTATGCCTACGTGGGAGCACGTGGGAGATATCAGTGCGATACCAGCGAAATATATGAGACAACAGAAAAGAAACAACACGTAGCTGCCACGTCTATAACCAAGCAGACGCAACGTATAGCCCGGGACCGAAACGACCCAAAAGTAGACAGGAGATTCAAGCGAGGAGGAAAAGAAGAGGAAGAACAGTGGGATTCAGGAGAATTGGGTCAGTCAGCCCAGCATTAGACGCCAGCGCTGGTGTCCGCGGCCCATGGGTACAGTAGTGTCGCGCCTTCCCTGGAGGTTGCGGCCCTGCAGTGGCTCTTGGCGCATACTTGCACTGGATGCCCCTTTCCTGATTCCCCACTGGCTCTCCAGCATGAAGGGACCTTACCTTTCGGGCGCCGATAGTGGGTGCCTCCAGCGGAGCTCGACCCCGTGATCCGAGCCACCTAAAACTTTAAAGGCCTTTGGGCTATCGCTGGGCCTGTAGTGCACTAGTGCCACCGCCACCTCCGCCTGGCTGAGGCAGGCAAGCATGCAAGTAAGGTTAATTATTGCTGCTACTGGCTGTTCGCGTCCGTGTACGAAGTGTCCTGCAGAGCCGAGGCATCGCGTGCCACGAAGAAGGCGGGGCTGTCTTGTGGGTGTGCGTCGATATCTTGCCATGAGCACTATCTAGACAGAGTTGCGGGTAACTTATAAGCCAAGGACTGTCTAGGTACTTTTTTACCCCCGTCGTCAAACATTGCATCGTTCTCATGGTTTGCCAATCAGCGTGGAACCTGCCCTCCACCCCTCTCTTCGGCGTGCCTAACATCTTCATATCGTCGCGGTCGACCTGAAGAGCATCACGTTTCGGCTCCGTTTCGGGCCCGCTCTCGGACGGCCGATCGGTCGACTCGCACACATCTCCCATGCCTCTGCGTGACCACGATCCAATGTCACTAGGTATATTGGTGGCACTTTCAAGTCGTGATATCATCGCCTCTACGGATACGGAGTATTTCGTACCAGAAAGACCAAGCCAAAAAAGCCCACAAGGCGCTCTAGTCGCTAACATCGAGCCCACATCCCAGTCCAGCGCCGTCGCTTCCAGGTGCCGAGCTATATGAACATCGAAAGCTTCCCCTTCAAACCTGTCGCGGACCGGAGCCCGCCTCATTTCCCAATCCTCGCGTCCGCATCGTTTTTGACCTTAATTTTGGTGTACAGCTCCGTGTCGTAGAAGTTGTAGTTGGGGTCCAGGTCGCAGAACGGGTGTTGTGAGAGCAACACGTCTGCGGTCGGACGATCGAACGGGTTCCTTCAGCCCAGTCAGTAACACTGCGTCAGGGGGGGACTCTCGGCAGTACTCACACTTGGAAGCAATCCATCATGAACGCCACCGCCAGCGGTCCAATCGTCTCCTGAATGTCCTCCGGAATCGGTGGCGTCTCTCCGTTGGCGATTTTGTAAATGGCCCCGACTGCCTCCTCCTTGCTCCACGGGCGCCTTCCTGCAAACATCTCCAGCACCACGCATCCGAGACTCCATATGTCCACCTTGGCGCTGTATCCTTCGCCTTGGGACCGGATCACCTCTGGTGCCATCCAGAACACGGAGCCTTGCATCGAGTTGGTCTTGTCGTTGCCGTAGATATTATCCGTTTTCTTGGAGATGCCGAAATCGCTGATCTTGCACGTGCCATCCAGATCCAGTAGGATGTTGTCGGCCTTCAGATCCCTGTGCAATATCCCTTCACGATGCAGGTACGCCAGTCCCGACAGCGTCTGGCGAGTGAGCGACGAGACCACCGACTCTTCAAACTTGCCGTGTTTGCGCAGGCAGGACCCGATGCTGCCACCGGAAATGTACTCGAGGAAGATGCTGATGCTTGTCTCCTTGCGTTCGCATCCCAGGTACTGCACAATGTTGACGTGATCCAGGTGCTGCATCGTGTCAATCTCCTGGTCTAGCGCCGCAACCAGCTCCCGCATCTTTGACTTGTCGCCGCCCGCCGCCTTGGGGTTGACCTCGACCTCCTTGACTGCCAGGAATTCACCAGTGGTGGCGTTCATACCGAGGTAGACACGACCGTACGTGCCCTTGCCGATGAGCTGACCCTTGAACCATCTGAACGTGGTCTGGCGCTTGGGCAGCGCATCCTGCGGAATCTGCGGCATCACCATGCTTCCCCGCTGGTCTGGGCGGATCTGGACAATGTTGGCGTTGAACATCTTGGTGCTCTTGCGGCGCATGATGTTGGTGTTGGACTTGCCCACGGTCTGGGATGCGGAGGTGTATCGCTTGTTGGCTTCGTGCGCGCCGCGGGCCACCTCTCGAATAGACTTCATACGTCCCAACCCGCCGGACCTCCGTAGGCTCCGTTGTGCCACCGCTTGGGATGCGTTTGTGCGCTCTGACGCCTTGAGAGTCGACTCGTCAGAGCCCAATGTGTCTCCGTCATTGTACAGCGAGGGTTGTCGCGAGGGCGGGATGGCTGCTGGAATATTCGACCCAGAGCTGCCTGGCATCGGCGGCAACGTCGAAGCGGAGGAGCTCTGTGCGTTTCTCTGGCCCGTATACTCCTCTCCTTCCGGTATAGGCGACGGGTTCTCTGTGCCCGCGCTGTCCTCTAGCACGGGTTGATCTAAGTCGAGGTTGGGGAAGAAGTCGTCGAGGTTGTTGAGCAGGTCATCCGTGGGGGGACGGTTCGCCCAGACGTCCTTCTCGATGAATGACTTGCGCCTATTAATCTTGCTGTCCTCGGAATCCCAGCCTTCGGAGCCAGGTGTCGCAGGAGTCCTCCGCGAGCTGTTTCCAGCTCTGGCGCTCGTGTTGCCTTCGTTGCTCTCGGCGGTCACGGCGCTTCCGAGTGACTGTGGCGACGTGAATGACACGGACAACTGCTTACTCTTCGGCCGGGAGGTGTTCAACGTCAAGCTGGGCCTCTGGGAGTGGCCGGCCACGTCCGTAGTCTTGTTGCTTCCCGCCGCAGCCTTGCCCTTGTTTCTACCCGCCAGCGGTATAGCAAACAAGCCATCATCGGAGTCGTCGCCGCTATCGTCATCTTGACGCTGTGGTGCTGGCCGAGAACGCTGCACGGAGTTGGAGAATTTGACGTCAGACTCCTTGAAGTCCAAGTCTGGCCCATGGGACTTCCGTTTGGAGCTTGCGTCAGTAGAGGCCGTCGACTTCGAGTGTGTCGAGTTGGGGCTCATGTCGCCCGGCAGCGACTGGCGGTGTACTATATCACGATGCTTAGCACTTGTTCCACTGTCTGGCGTTTGGGTCGCCAGCAGCAGCGTCCCGCCTAGGGAGTAGTCTGGGACCACGAATGGCATGTTCCCTAGCCTCCACGCCACCGTGCCCGGTGAGCCAGATGGCTTGGGACTGCTCCTGTCTCTGCAGTGCTGGCTGAAATGGACGCTGGATGTTGGCTTCTTACCTGATTGTTGCGAGCTACCGGTATTAGCGATGCCCGCCGGTGAAGATACAACCCGGTGGGGAGACATTGCTCGAGGGCCATTGGCAGTGGATTGACCGATGGCTCCCAAGTTTCGACCTATGCCCGCAATCGCAGCGCCGATGCCACCTGCGGCACCAGAAGCCTGGGCCGCAAACTTGGCCTTCTTGCCGCCGTCTGAGCCTTCACTGTCTCCGGTCGCATTCGACGACGGGTGCCTCGGCGAGGGGTAGCTGTCCATGCTCCCGCTTGACGTCCGCAAGCCCTGGCCCGGCCGTCTGCTGAGCGAGTTTGCCTTTATCAAAGTCGCAGATGGATCGCTAGGCGGCGCTGGCGGCTTCCTTTGCGGGAAGAGTTGGTCGGGCTTCTTATCTTCAAATGGCGAATTTCTCGGTTGGTCAAAGTCCACGTTCCGGCCCACGATCCCATATCCCGCGGTGATCTCTGGTGCAGTAGGACTCTCTTTCTTATTCGCCTGCTTCCGCTTGGCAAGATACTCGCGCTGTTTCCTCTCGATCTCGGCCCTGTATTCGCTAGCCTCCTGTGCCAATGCTTTCTCGTCGATGCTGCCGCCAGATAGCGTGTTCGACCGCGACGTCGGTGGTGATGAGCTCGATCGTTGTCGCCCGTTGAGGCGCGCATATGCTTCTTCGTCCATGCCAGGGGGCAGGTATCCAGGGGACAGCGATACCGGGAAGCCGCTGTTTCTCTTCGTACTAGCGGCTTTCCCGCCGGCCACAAAGAACTTGAGCGTCCCTGAAGCGTCGGCCTTGACCCTGAGGAGTTGTTGGTCGTCTAGAGGCTCTGCGTGGTCAAACTTCCCCAGGTCCGTCGTGTAGATCAAGAACTGATCGGAACCCACCAATCCCAAATTTACACAGATGGCACGGCGGATCTCGGCCGCAGAATCAGCTTCCGTGATGTCGCACATACGGTAGTTCCAGAAATCCATGGTAGCCAAGACATATGTCCTGGCCACACTAGCCCGCTTGTCCCTCTGATACGACACAAAGTCATTCTTGTCCTGGGCACCGAAGCTTGAAACAGGACGGTCCAGATGAGTATCGCTGCCGTTGGTGCCGCGATAACCAAACGCCAGAGACCTTGGCACCACCATTGGGGAGTCCGGGGAATCGAACTCGTCTGGCGAAGGGAAGGACCCGTCGTCTTTCTGTCTCTTTCTGCGAGAAAGGAAGCTGAGGAAGCTCTTCGAGTCTTTGGCGGACACTGGAGGCTCCGTACCAGCCGACCTATCGCCAGAGTCAAGGGGAGACTGTTTCGATCGCCCATCGGGGTACCTGGCAGATCCGAGCACGTCTCCAAGGCTGAGGCCCCGACCAAGAATCGCAGCAGCATCGGCAGGAACACCAGATCCATAGATTGCTGCGCTAGATGATACCGAGTCGGCGCTGTTGCGGGAGCGGTGTCCAAACTTTGCGGAGCCCGGCGTCGAAGACGATAGAGCCGGTGTCGTCGCTGACGGAAATAGGGCCTGTTGGGGCGCGGGACTGCCTCCCGGGCTGTCTGTTCGTGCCGATGTTCCCCAGAATGTGCCTCCTTCAGCCAGCTCGTTTGTGATTGGGCTGAGGCGCCTGCCAGGCTCGGTATCGATATGCTTCAGTGCCAGTCGATGGCTTGAATCGGAGCTCATGGTGCTGTTGTTCAGCGTGGGCATGGTCGTCGCTCGATGTTGGGAAAAGCGCCTGGTAGCAAAACCGGCCTCGGACAAGTTCAACAGCGTCTGCAAACTTGTCAGAGAAGTACACATGGGTCCGCCCCAGGGGCATAAACTCACATTGGGTGAATCCGCCGGATCGGTCCCTGCACTGGGCAGGTTGTTTCCCTGGCCGGAGGCACCAGACTCCTTGCGACTATGGGAGCTGGTCAACTTGGACGCGTCAACGGGTTTACCGGTGACTATGCTCCGGATAAGGCGTCGCATGCGCTTGCCTTCTTCTCGTTCCCCCGCCTGGTCCCATCCGCTGCCGCTCTTGTAGCACTCCTTCGCCAGGCGAGGGTATACCTTCTGGTGCATCATGCCAAAGTTGCCGCGACCACCGTGAAGGCTTCCCAGCTCCAGGAACTGCAGGCCGTGTAGGTTGAGCGCCTTGAACGTCTCTTGCCAGTCTTTGGAGAACTGATTCTGCGCCAGCCAGATCAACACGGTGTCGAGGGGCCACTGCGCGGCCACCTCTGGCTGTATCGTGCTAACCATGCTGGCACTCGAAGCGTTGGACAGGTCCCTCGACTGGGCCGCCATGTAGAACCTGTCCCTCGCGGTCGCGTCGTCCATGGGCGTCGTGGTATTGGTATCGGTGCCGCTCTTGGGCGTCGTCACCTGCCATGGGCTCTGCGCGCTCGAGGACAGGGACATGGCCGAGTCGTTGGCGCCGAATCCCGGGATGCCGACGCCCTCGCCGTACGTCTCGCCGGTGGGTATGTAGGTCGCGCTCATGGCGTCGCTCGGGCGCGGCGGCGGCGGGGGGGCCATGTTCTGGCCGGCAGCCATCTGCGCGTGCAGCTTGGGGTTGTACGGCTGGTGCTGGCCGGTCGGCGGCGGCGGCGGCGGCGGCAGGCCGATGCCAGGGCGGCTGTCGTACATGCGCCCGTAGTTGCCATGCCACGACTGCTGCTGGCCGAGCGCACTGGCCGGCGGCGGCCCGGGAGGCGGCGGGATGACGACCCCCGCGGGCGTCGTGCCGGGCGCGGCAGGGTATCTCGGGGGCGGCGGCGGCGGGATGTTCATGATGCTGTTCATCGGAGGGCCCGCCATGGGGGGGGACATGGGCGGAGGAGGAGGAGGAGGAGGGACCTGGAAAGCTCGATCATTGCCCGAGACATGTCTTTGGCTGTCGTGATAATACATGGCGATTGTCGTCGCGGGGGCTGCCCGCCTCGAATTGCGCGTTGGGGAGTCTGAGTTGAGATGGATTCCGGGGTTGAGCGCGGCGCCGGGGTCGTCTGCTCCGCTCAAGGCTCTGGAGATTGAATACGAGGCTGCAACACGACCAGCGGTTGCCAAGCAGCCGACGAGGCAAGCCGCTGGTAGTCCTCGGCAAGCACCGTGGAGCTCTTCAGCCCGACCCCGTCAGTCTGTCAGTCCTGTCCGAATGGTCGTCGCCGCTGGCCGGACCCCAGATGCTCAGAACGTGACGCCAGTGCCGGTGCGCGGGGCGGTGAGCGGTCGTCCCATCTGAGGCTGTTGGTGTTGTCGACGGCAGAGGAGCGAGCACCGGCGAATCTCTGTCTGTCGCGAGCTTCGTCCCCTTGATGGCCCGAGTTCGAGGTCCACCCGCCACCACACGAACCACCGGGCTGCCGGGAATCGGTTAGGCCCAACCGCTGGTGCCACTCAGGCCACTGTCGGCCGGGCCTTATCGCGGCGCGGGCGCTTATAGCCATTGGCGGGTGGGCCTCTCCAGCGAATTGCATGCCCCGTACCCCCTGTAGCTGGGCGCTCTGGCCAATCCGGTTGGCCGCACTCGGCGTCTCAGCAGCTGCAGCCGTCAATGGAGGCCCGTTGCTACCGGATGGCTTCATCCGGGGGATCCTCCCGCGTCTGTAAATAGCAGCAGCAAGCCCCAGCCCCAGCCCCTCGCTTGCGGTCTCGCGGGCGTGCATCTGCGGGAAACGCAGGCCGAATGTCTCGAAGCACGTTGCGCTATTAGCCGGCAGTTGATGGTGATAGATGGTTGCTGCAGGCGGACCGTATGAGCAACGCGGACGCAGGGGTGTCGTTGGACAGGCTAATGTGACACCTGGTATCCCGTCTTGGGATCGCTTGCATGAAGCGACAGAGGGACTGCGCATGTTTCCTCAGAGCCCATGACCTATTCAACAGGACCTTGTTCATGTATGTTGAGACGATATCGGCCGGCCTTAGTTCACCGTCAAGCTTACATAGATCAGCCAATATGCAGTGCTGTTCGACATCGAGGGACTCGGCGCCTTGAAATGTCGGAAAACTAAATAGCATATCGCCAATGTTGTATGCAAATTGTCTACTCTTCGGCTCTATCGTCTCTTGTGACCCTGCATCCCGCCAAACTCAAATACCCATGACCGCAGAAACGCTTCAAAGCAAGCCCGCATGAAACAGGCACTCACATGGATCAAAACCAAAACAACTGCCCAGTCAAGCCGTCACGATCTTCACATGACGACGCAGCTCCCAAAGTTGAAACCGTACCCCTGCTGGCACTGTTCCAGGTAGCCGGCTTCCTCTTCCGAGCCCTCTGGGACGTTGTGCTTCCTCACCGTGCCACGTATCGCCAGGCTCTGCTCGCCCTCCGGATGCCACCACCGCAGCCTTTGCAGCAGCGTGCCTTCTTCCTCGTCCGAGCTAATCTCCCACTTGCCCGAGGACACAGACACCTCGCACTGGTCCTTGGGGAAGTGGTACTCTGGTAGGAAGACGACGGTGGGTGCCTCTTCTGCAGCAGGCTTTGGGGCTGTGAGCTTCAGGTTATATGTACACTCTCGCAGATTAAACCCAGTGGATACGACGTCTCCGGCGACAACTGTCGGCGTCGGTCGGATGAAGGCTTCGGCCGCGCGGTAGCCAGGTGCGTTGGTCAACTCGGGATCCTTGAGCGAGCGGCTGGAGCTGATGGAGGGGTTGGTGAGAGTGCGTTGAATGTTTCCCGGCGTCACGGTCTCGTCGTCACCAGCTTCCCGGTTCATTGTCGAGAGCTTGAGAAGACTCGTCGTCGATTGGTTGGGAAGCGTGCTCCTAGGCAGAGGGGACGTGGGCGGGACTTTGTCGTCGAGAGAATAGATTGACAAATCTTCGCCGTTCCACTGATCGCCTCGCTCGTGGTCGTTGTTCGTGCTGTAGAGCCATAGACAGTGTCCTTCTATTTGGGATCCTTCAACTCCGAAATAGTTGGCATCGAGCGCCGCGGATTGGCTGGTGTAGTCTCCCGTCTTGTACGCCTTCTTGTCGTCCATGTCGTACGGGATGCCAAACTCAGTCAGGATACAAGGGTGCTTTCCAATCCGATCCAGCCCTTCTTGCCGCAGGGTTGCCAGCTGGTCTCTCAAGCAGTTTCGAATGGCCGTCTCGCCGATCTTGATGGCAAAGGCGGGGTGGAGGTATCTGCCTCGGAGCACACCGACGACGTCGACATTCCATGTGCTGTTCCAGTGCTTCGTCATCAAGGTGATGCCGTCATAAAAGTGCGGCGTGAAGGCCATGCGAGGATCATCATCTTCCGTCCCCTTGATCTGTGGCGGCAGCTCCAGCGTTGGATACTGCATCAACATGATGCAGTCCTTGTGGTGGCTGCGGCAAGCTTGGCGATACTTTCTCCAAAAGTCCATGAAGTAGGTGTTCGTAAACTCGGGATAGTCGATGGCCTTGCCGGTGTTGGGGTTCTTTTGAAAGTAGTTTTTGTTCAGGAGCGTGTCCGTCGCCGGATCCCACACGCCGTGCTGAGCCCAAATGCACTCCCCGAGCCTCCACCCAGGATCCCGCTTCCACCCGTATTTGGAGTCGTCGTAGCCCTGTGGCAGCCAAGCGATCTCGCCATGGGGGTCGACGAGCGTTGTCCCGGTCTTGTAGGGACCCAGCCCGCCCATGTCCCACGTGTCAATCTCGCAGGCTCTGCCCATGCCCGTCAAGAGCGTCTGCCACATGGTCGGGCAGGTTCCCTTCTTCAGAGGATGCTCCTTTGGGATGACAGTCAGGTCCGAATAGCCGGCCATTCCCCTGTTCGGCTCGTTCATGCTCTCCCAGCCTATGACAACTTGATTCTCAAGGTCCCCGGCCTCGTGGATCCGCTTCGCAAGATGCGCGCATGCGTTTATAAAGTGGCCTTGTAGGTAGTCTTGGATGTTGACGCCGTCGATGATGCACTTTGGCGCAAAGTCTTTGCCCGCAAAGAAGAATGTGAAGATGGTGCCGGCGGCGAGCCGGTAGTAGTTTGTCGACCAGATCATCTTGGGGAACTTGTCGGGGTCGGGATAGGCGTTGTGGACAATGGCGGCCTCGGTCACCGCGAAGCTCTGGGGATTCAAGCCGCAGGCGTAGATGGTCCACATGGGAGCTCCGGAGCCGCCCGTGAAGCGCGACCACACGTCTTGGTGGGGGTCCATGAAGACGTAGAACCCGTACGACCGTGCTATCCTCAGAATCTCGATGGTATGTTGTATGAACGTCTCGTCGTACCGGCCCGGCCCGACCGCCTCGATCGCCTCCCAGCTAAAGACATAGCGGATCGTGTTGAAGCCGTATCGCTTTATTCTCGCGAAATGGGTCGGTGCATCGTCCCTGGAGAAGGGTCGCTGGTGGAATGTGACGCTGTCGCCGTCGAAGAAGTCCTCGCCGACATGGGACGGCTGGTCGGGCTCGCTGGGGAGCTTGGCGTCGCCGGCGACGTTGATGCCGCGGAGGACCACCTGTCGGCCCTGGCCGTCGCGAAACTGGCCGTCTTCAATTGTCAGGCGGAAGGAAGCCATGTTTTGTTCGTGACCAACCGTGCGGGCGGAGGAGTTGAAGGAGAGAGAGCGGTGTTGAAGGACCGTGCGGAGAGTGGCCGGAGTTGATGGCTTGGGGGACCAGTTTTGTTAGCGACAACGACCTGGTTTCAATGACGACACGGAGCCTGAGGATACATACCACGGGCCTTCCCCCCTATTACCCCTAATAGCTTTCCTGGTCTTCGTAAACGCACAAGTACAACGTGGCTCCTCACCTTCAAAGCCGGCTTGTTGTATGCTAGGCATCTGCAATTGTGCCACGACAATGGACACCGCAAACGCAACGATCACGGGTCCCGGTCAAGCGGATGCCAACAAGAGTCGCATCGAGGCACCGCATCACCTGTAACTACTGTCGCTCCACTGCCGCCGCGTGCCGCGCCTGTCTCGGCGTCTCCTTTCAGTGATTGCTTAATACGACATGAAAGGAGACTGGTGAACTCGTGACTCGCAGCCACTCTGGCGCAGCCAGCCTCCCGGAAACAGGTGCAGCTGGTTGCTTAGCGGCAGCATGATGCTCCACTGCATCTGCGACTGGCCATGTCATTTATCATCACCTTGAGCTTGCTATTACAAGTGCCATATTGTCTGCCCTTTGGCTACGTCCTCGGTTGCGTGTTCATCGCCCAAGCCCCCTCTCGGGTTCCTCCGATTGCTGTCATTCCACGACCCCGGGTATCTGGCGTCCCCATGCGACAAAGTCTCCAAACCCAACGAAACACCCATCTCCAGCGTCATCACTGTCCTTTGCCGTAGTTCACAGGGCTTGGTCCATTCGTCCCTTCCCAGCCATACCCGGTGGGATGGCTTGCGAGCGGTGCATGATGATACAGGGGGCGACCGTCTCCCAACTCCACGGCGCCTGGGCTGTGACCCATCGTGGCGGGCCTACTGTCCAACATCGCTGGCGACATTTGGACCACTGACGGCTGTTGCTCGACCATCGGCGACCGACTTCCCGCCATTATCGGCCCTGCCTCTATGCCATCCAGCTCATCCGGCTGTCGCAGCATCTCGTGTACTTCGTCCGTTCCCCAGACCAAGTCATGATACAGCTCTGGTGCCGCCTCGTGGCCGCTGAACACGTATCGCTTGACAAGCCAAGGCAGGTATTTCGTCACCTGGAAGCGCATGAACTCGCGCTTCGACACGGCAAAGATGTGGTCCAACTCTTCCAGGCTGCGCCGTTTGGTCTCCTCGACAAACAAGAACACCATGACCAGTGCCACGACATTAAGTCCGCTGAACAGCCCAAGCGAGCCACCTTGTCCCAGCGCAGAGTAGATGCTGGAGAAATCGTCAGCTAGCCGTCGATAGATGGCGAGAACACATTTATAACATGCCTTGGGAAGAAAATGGCCAAAATTCCAGCGAAGAACAAATTGATGGAGATTGCCCAGGCGGTGCCCTGCAGGTGTTAGTACCTGGTTGACCAACCGCGGCGCCGCGAAACTTACGGCCTCTCGATGGGTCAACGGAAAACTCTCGGATGCGAGCGTAAAGGGAATAGGACCTAGGCCGGGGGAGTATGCAATCGCAAACACTAAGCCACGTCAGCATTCGACAGGTAATCAGAAATCTCCATTGACCTACAAAACATGAAGCATGCAGTCACACCAATTCGCTTGTCTTTGTCCTGGATGAAGGAAGACACGGCCCCTCCCAACATAAACAGGGCCATGAAGGGTAGCGTCGCGTTCAGCCACTTCCTTCGACCCAAGGTATCGATACTCTTGATGGCCGGCAGCGCGAAGAGAAAGTTGATTGCGCCTGTTCGAGGTCTCATGTCAGTCACTGCGCATGGGGAGCTACAGCGAGATTCACGTACCGAATCCGACACTATACGCCATTGATATAAGTTTTGTCCCAGCTCCCACACTGCTGAAGAGGGTTCCTGCACGTGTAAGTGATTGTGAGAATCGTACGACGGTGCCTATAGGGCTACCTACCGGAGTAGAAAGCGCAGACGTTGACTACCAAGTGTTAGCTCACGTCTATCCGAAAGTCGGTCGGAGAACTCACCTCCACAAAGCTGCTGTGCCAAATTGACGGTTGACGTTGATATCACTGCATTGTATAACCGGCGCTGCTGAAACAACTGCTTGAATTGCGTGAAGAAATCTCGAATCACCCAGAAGAAGCCCGGTGACAATGCGGCATTGGCATCCAAATCCCCGACACCCACATTCTCTTGCTCGATTGCTTTGTAGACGACGTATAGGTCTCGCAAGGCTTGTAGCTGCAACGAAGCAATGTCAGCAACCAGGGTAGCTAGTGCAGCATAGGCCGTTACAGAGGGCATACCTCGGTGTTTCTGACTCGCCGCAATATTCGATACGCCTTCTCGACGCTATAGTTGGGGCCCCTCATGAGATGGTACCGGGGTGATTCGGGGCAAAAACACACGGCCATGATGAGCAGGGCCAGACTGGGCACCATCGGCGCTCCTTGGATGAGGGCGAGCGTCGTGCTATCCGTGCTCGCATTGGTAAAGACCATATTGAAGGCAAAGCCCATCATGATGCCAAACGCGACCCTGCATAAACCCGTCAGCTGGTGCGAGTCAATGGCCAAGGAGTCGCTAGGCTTAGATACCAGAGCTGCCAAGCAAGAATGGCTGAGCCACGCCAGAAGCCGACTGCGGTCTCAGAGGCAAGGATCGGAGTGCTGACGGCCTTGATTCCCATGCCTAACGGGAATGTTAGCATCGGCATTGGCTCCTAGCTAGAGAGGAGTCTTGTGGCATGTAGGGAATCGGTCAACTAACCAAGGCCGTTGACGATCCTGACGCAGAACAATTGTATCCAGGTGGTTGCGAATACCGCACCGATCGAGCTCGCAAGGATTAGGAAAGCGGCGATACTGATCCCTCCTCTTCGGCCGTACCAGTAGTTGATGGGCAGCGAGAGCGGACACCCGACAAGGGCAGCGAAGAACCACGGCGAGGCGTTCGCAGCTCCGAGGCGCCAGTCATCCTTGCTTACGCCACTGCCCGTGGTTGTCGATGTCAACCCCCATTCTTTACTGTATAGCGAGGCGCCGTTAAAAGAGGACTGGACGAAGCCTGGACGGATTGGCAATTAGCATTGCCACTCTTCGGTAATGGTAGAGGAGACTCGCCTTGTAATAGAGCCGCTAGGGAGACCGTGGCAATGACGATTCTCATTCCATTCTCGCTGAATGCCATATCCCTCTCCCTCCGCAGGGCGCGTTTTTCTTCATCTGTCAAATTCACGGGAAGACGATTTCTAACGTCGAAGTCGGGACGTCTCGCAATCTCGTCGTAGAGGCGTATGTCTTTGGCTACCCTCGCGGCTCGCAAAATGTGCTCGTACTCGACGGACGGTAAATGGTGCTCGGCAAACTGTCTTACATCTTCCTCCAATTCCTGATCCGTTAAGCGCGCTGCATTGCTGTTACTATAGTTTTTAGAGGCCATGTAGGAGTTGGTGCTATACCCAATGGATTCTCGATGACGGCGCCGGCGTTGGTTCGCCTGCTGCGTGCCTGAGCAAACGTTCGGTCGTTGTACCCGTGAGAGGCTGTCTTCTGCATTTGTGTGGCCATGGCAAATACTACTACCCAGACGGGATGAGCAACACTCGGGAAGTTTACCGCAAGACCACTGGAGGGCAGGAAGCCAGAAAATGGACCAGGCTCGCAGACATCTGCGTCAGGGTGCCGGGAGTTCTCTATCCTATATACAGACTACGCGAGGACGATTCTTGCCCTTTGTGACACGGACTCAGTCACTCCCCCAACGTGGATGGCTGGACACGCTACCAGGATACATAATCCTTTGTTGGCTCTGGCTCTGGGCTCTGGCTTGACGCCAACAGCGTCCATACCCCGGACCCATAGGCGGACTTGGGGGAACCCATGGGCGCCGGAGAGCCCACGGGGCGGCGCCGGAGTCGTGTGAGCCCAACCGGGCGAGACGGTCCTCTTGGCATGCCTATTTCGTATAATCGTCTCTGCCGGATGGAGGCTGTGATTTCGGCGGCCGGTTGGACTGGAAATGGATGTGATGTGTCGGGTGCGTTGGTGAGGCGAGCTGTGCCGAAGCCACCCAACAGGCAACATTGTTTCCCGTTGCCCCATTGGTATGCCCAGTTCCCCACAACCCTGTTCTCCAGACTATTGTCATGAGCGCCTTGGAGCAACCAACCGGCGTAAGCAACTGCCGACTCCCTACCGTGGCTTTGGGCGTCGTTTCGTTGTACGGAAAGCAACGTCCCATTGTCTCCTGTGCTGCGCATGCCCGCTCTTCGTATCTGGAGAATTGACATTGCAGACGTGATGCTCGTGATTCGCTTCTCCCAGGCACTCGTGGTGGCTGGTCAGCCTGTCACGCGACAGTGCAACAGTTAGGCGGAGCGTGTCGATCAGAGAGGACGTGCGCGATTTCGAGCTGCACTATGAACTTACGGCTTCACAGGGAGCAGAGCTCGAACCGGCTATCGGTCGGAGATCCATCGCCGAGACAACGTACAATGTCACGTAGTCGCGTGGCATTCATCAGCATCGACCCGTGTCATCCCCCGCGCCTCTGTTGGGAACTTGGGGCGTCCTCCACCTCGGCTTCGGTTAGACGGAAATGAACTTGAGGCTTGCGGGCTTCATTGAGACTGAAGGGAAGCGACGCGCCTCGACCAAATCTCCAACGCCTTGACCAACGGCAGACTAGCAGTGGGCTCGCAGTCGAGTGCTGAGATGCTGCACACCACTTGGGCCAAGAACGCCTTCCGCCACATGGATCGATTCACTCGCTCCTTTCCCACGTCAGCTGAAGGCCACACCTGATCTCGTGGGTGTGGCCATGCTGCGGCCAAGGAGGCCAGGTGGGTGGGCGATGGTGGCCACTGCCAACTTGTATGGGAAATAAGGCACTATTTGTGTCTTGTCGAGAGTCATCTGGGTGGACAGCTGAAGGCTGGCAGGGGAGTAGCTCACAGTGGAGGAGGCGACTCGTACCTACTCGTACAGCTGGCGGGGAATCCTCGGCTAAGAACCAGGACAAAGCCCCGGTATGACATACAGAGTACAGAAACGGAGTAGACTTCACCACATCTCTTGTTCACGAACCAAACAGACCTGGAAGAAATCGTTCATCCAAGTCTCGCGGCGAATAACCTCACAGTCGCGTTGGGAATTCAGGCGGCACAAGTGTCTGTCATGACGGGACGACCGACGAATCAGCAGCCGCAAGAACATCCCGACCTGCACTGTCACCGCTCTGCACCTCATCCTGGAGCTGTTGAACACCAAGGCACCACAGCCGGCAGGGAACCATGTCAAACTCCAAGGCGCTCCTGAACGCCATCAACGATGCTATCCGGCAGCAGAAATTCGACGATGCTATCGAAAAGGCCCAAGATTTTTTTAAAAAGGAGCCAAGGAACTACCAAGGGTCGGTTCTCTCCATCTCGGCCTCGAGACCTGCCACTAACTTCTCAGACATATCTTCTTGGCATTTACACTGGACAAGAAGAATAGGCAGGATGAAGCCGAAAATGTGTACCAGGCGGCCGCAGCGCTGCGCCCCCAGGATGCACAAGCCTTCCAGGGACTCGTCAAGCTGTATGAGAAGCAAGGCACCAAGAAGCTGGCCGAGTACCAGCGCGCCGTCGTGAGCCTTGCCCACGTCTTCCACGATGCAGATGACATGCACAAATGTCAAGAAGTCGTCGATAAGTTTGTCGACTTTGCAAGAGTGCAAGGCGACCCGGTGCAGTATGCCGATGCTCTGTGGATCCAACTTCCGGATAGCCCGCTTTACCCAATCCTGGAGGGCCGGTTCCCCCATCCGGCGAGGACCTATGAAAGCATTGCCCACATACTCGAGGAGTTCGAGAAGAAGCGCATCAACACACTGATTGGCGAGCGGCGCACCCGCCTCGGTTCCAGGCTCAGCGATGTCACCGCCGAAGCCAAGCGGGAGGTGTATGGCCAAAGCAAACTGGAACACATCTTTCGCCAGCTCATCAACTGGACAAGCGACGATGAGCTGAGGCGGACGTACGAGGAAAAGTTGCTTCACTATTGCCACGAGCGTCTGCTCGCCTCGCCCGCCGCTGCCAAAGCTCAAGAACTAGCTACCGTGCTTGGCCTGGCCAACGACATGGTCATCATCAAGCACCCCTTCAAGCTGGCGTGGGATATTGCCATTGAGTGGCAGGACCACAAGGAAATCAAGGACTGGGACGTGAATCTGCTGCGGGCATACTGCTTGTTCTTTCCAGACAGTGACTTGTACAAGGTAATTACGGCATTCTTGACGAGCAGTATTTCGCCGTTCCCCGCAGCAGAGGAGCCAGATAAGAAGGCCACCGAGACGGCTGCATCGGACGACAGCAGCGACGACGACGACGATGACGGCGGTGTTCCCACGTCGTTTGTGCCGATGACCGACGAAGACCGTCTGATCATGCTCACCGAGGGCATAAGCACCACCGAGTCGCCATTCGCGTATCGGCTCGTTGGCCAATACTTTCTTCAGTTTGGTGAATACGAGAGCACCGTCGAATTCATGCGCAAGGCTCTGAAATATGTGGCCAAGGAGCGGGAATGGACAGGACTGGCGTTTCGGAACACGCAGGATGCCTATTCGCTGTTCCTCGCCACGGCTCTGGTGTACTATCAGTCCCCACGACATCACCAGGAAGCCAAGAACCTGTTTGACAAGGTTCTCGAGCACGACGAGACTTCGACTTCAGCACTGATAGGCGTCGGCCTCATTTTCGAGGAAGAGGAAGAATACGACCAGGCAATCGACTTCTTGAGCCGGGCCCTACAAAGGGATGAGTCGAACCTTCGCGTGAAATCAGAAGCCGCTTGGGTGAAAGCCTTGAAAGGAGACTGGGAAACGGCCAAAGACGAGCTCCTAGAGTGTATCCAACCCCTGGAGCAGAAAGGCGCCTCCAAGGAGCTGCTCGCAGACGCCCAGTACCGCATCGGATGCTGCCTATGGAATCTGGACACGAGTCGACAGGCGAGGAAGCAACGAAAGGGCGAATGTGCCTATGTTTACTGGCTAGCTGCACTGAACAACAACTTGAACCACGCCTCGACATATACCAGCCTCGGTATCTTCTACAGCGACTACGCCAAAGACAGGAAGAGAGCACGCCGCTGCTTCCAGAAGGCGCTCGAGCTGTCCTCTGCAGAAGTCATCGCCGCTGAACGGCTCGCCCGATCTTTTGCAGAGGATGGAGACTGGGATCGTGTCGAGCTGGTTGCGCAGCGAATTGTCGATTCTGGCAAGGTCAAACCCCCGCCGGGGTCAAAGAGAAAGGGTATCAGCTGGCCATTTGCAGCTCTGGGCGTGGCCGAGTTGAACAAGCAAGACTTCCACAAGGCCATTGTTTCGTTCCAGTCGGCACTGAGGTTGTCGCCGAGCGACTACCACTCCTGGGTCGGGCTTGGCGAGAGCTACCATAGCTCTGGCAGATACATTGCGGCGACAAAGGCCATTCTCAACGCGCAGAGCCTGGAAGCAGATTCCAAAGAAGACATCTCGGCGGATACGTGGTTCACCAAGTACATGCTTGCTAACATCAGGCGCGAGCTGGGCGAATATGACGAGTCCATAACCCTGTATCAGTCTGTTCTGGAAACCCATACAGGCGAAGAGGGCGTCGGCATTGCTCTCATGCAAACGATGGTGGATAATGCTCTGACGTGCGTGGAAAAGGGCCTCTTCGGAAAGGCTGTGCAGCTGGCGACGGACACCATCAATTTCGCCGCGACCACGAGTGGGAACGTCAGGGAGACGTTTAACTTTTGGAAGAGCCTCGCTGATGCCTGCTCTGTCTTCTCCTCGGTTCAAAGCCGCACGACAGACCTGCCAGCGAATATCCTCAAGGAGCTTCTAGAAAGCAGTCACCAGGAGGCCTTTGAAATACTTGCGACTGTCGACAAGGTTGGAACCGACGTTGTTTATGCCAAGGGCCTTTACTCCAAGGACGAGCAGCTGGGTGTGGACATTACCAGGTGTTTGCATGCGACGATTCTGTGCCACAAGGAAGCGATCCACGTCTCATCCGGCGACGTCCATGCACAGGCTGTAGCAAACTACAACTTGGGATGGGCCGAATTTCGAGCTCATTCGTGTCTTCCTGCTGACCTGCGGAAGAAGTCAAGCAGCTACATCAAAGCCTCTGTGAGGGCGTTCAAACGATCGATCGAACTGGAAAGTGGAAACTCGGAGTTCTGGAACGCCCTCGGCGTGGTGACGAGCGAGATCAACCCATCCGTATCCCAGCACGCGTTCGTCAGGAGCTTGTACCTGAACGAACGCAGTCCGGTGGCGTGGACAAATCTGGGTACGCTGGCGTTGATGGCTGGAGATACCAAGCTTGCCAACGACGCGTACACCAGAGCGCAGTCCGCCGACCCAGAATACGCACACGCATGGCTGGGCCAAGGATTCGTCGCACTGCTTTTCGGAGATACGAAGGAGGCCAGGGGAATCTTCACGCACGCCATGGATATTGCGGAGTCGTCGTCCTTGCCCACCCGGCACCATTACTCGGCATCCCTCTTCGACCACATCCTGACCTCCCCGCCTAATCTGCCTGTGGCATCCCTGATACAGCCGCTCTTCGCTCTGAACCAGGTGCAAAGTCTAAGGCCACAGGATCTTGCGTTTGCCCATCTGTCGACGCTGTTCCAGGAGCGGACGCGCGACAGCTCCCGCGCCGTGCAGACGCTGGAAAAGATTTGCAGCATCGTCGAGGCTGATTATGAGTTGACGGAGTCGCCAGAAAGCCTGTCTAGATTCACTCTGGCGAGAACCGACCTGGCCAGGGCCTATCTGGCTGCTGGCTCGTACGAGCAAGCAGTGGAGGGTGGCGAGATGGCCCTTGGACTGAGCGGCGACGAGAACGAGAGCGAGCTGACGAGCGAGCAACGCAAAAAGGCTAGGCTATCTGCACATCTCACAGTTGGACTGGGACAGTTTTATCTCAAACAGTTTCGGGAAGCAGAGAAGAGCTTTGAGGCGGCACTGGAGGAGTCGGACAACAACCCGGATGCAACCTGTCTCTTAGCACAGGTGCTATGGGCGCAAGGCACGGAAGAATCACGGGACAAGGCACGCGCGGCTCTCTTCGAGGTGATAGAGAAATACCCTAACCATGTGCAAAGTGTGCTTTTGCTGGGAGTCATTGCGCTCATGGATAAGGACGAGAGCAGTCTGGAGGCGGTGGTGGAAGAGCTTCAGGGGCTGCGCACCAACGACAAGGTCACGACCACGGAGCAGTCGCAGATTGGCGAGGTGCTCCGCGCAGTTGCCGGTATGGGTGAGGGCCGGACGGAGCAGGATATGCTGACACAAGTGCAAGAGGACGTGATGCTGTATCCCAATCTGCCCCATGGCTGGTCGTCGCTGGCCGAGGCGACGGGAGACGGGTACGCGGCGCAGATGGCGCTCAAGGTTGCCACACGCGGCATACCGCCAAGAGGTTTCCTGGAGGCGCAAGACCTTGCGAGTGCGTACGCCGTGACGGGCAAGGCAGCGGACGCGCAGAGGGCGGCGTTGCTGGCGCCTTGGGAGAAGAGCAGCTGGCAGGCGTTGGAGGTTGCGACAGCGGGCATTTGAGATGAACGGCACGTGGCTCTGCTTGTCTGTATAGAGGAACCATATTTCTTGGCCATTAAATGTACGAAAATAGGCAGGGCCATGGCATCAAGGGGTATCGTTGATAGAGTAAAATCATGTCCATCTGCAGCCTCTTCCACCCAGCGTCACGCCGGCCGATCGCCACCTACAGCGTCCTTTAACCTGGCCAGCCGGCCCTCGACCCAGGCATCGTGCCACGCCTCTATCTTTCCGCCCAGCACCACGCACATCTCGGGCGCGAGCAGGACGGTGCCGCGCGCAACGACGGTCCCGGCCCTGAGGAGCATCTTCTCGCCGATGTTGGTCTTGCCGACGCCGATGCGGTCCACGCGGCGCAGCTCGACGGCGAAGATGCGCTTCCCCCGGTGGTCCTGCAGGACGAGCCTGTGGGTTGCGCCGGGGCCCGCGGCGGGCGTCACCGCTGCCGCCGATGCCGATGCCGTCCGCGCCGTCCTCTGCGTCTGGCTGGCGCCGTCGTCGCCGTTCTGCGGCGCCGTCGCGACGACCCTGACGACCTCGCGCCCGCGCGTCCGCTCGCCGCGCGCGACGGCGTCGAGCTCCTCGACCTGCTCCCAGCGGCTGAGGCTCAGGTTCTCGACGTCGAGGACCTGGACGTGGACGTCGCGCGGCAGCGTCGCGTCCCTGGTCGTGGCGGCGGCGGCGGCGTCGTCGGGCAGGGCGGCGAGCCGCGCGGCGTCGACGAGGCTGCTCGAGGCGAGGTCGCAGGCGAGGAGGCGGGCCTTTGCGGTGGCGAGCAGGGACGGCAGCGGCGGGGGCGGGGAGCGCGAGGTGGTGAGGGTGGTGAGGAAGGGGGCGGATGGGAGGGGGAGGGATTGGGCGAGGAGGGCGGCGCGGAGCTGGGATGCGAGGTCCATGGATGAGATGGGCGTGAGGAGTCGATGAGATGTGGTTTATGCCGTGGACCACACGTCTTGGTTGTGGCTGCTGCCGGGGCAGATCATGAGCTCCGCAGAAGGAGCCGGTGTAGCTGAGCAATGGAAGTCGAAGCTGTCCGCGATGTGGTGGCCGCGGCGTCTGATAAGTCAAGTGAAGTCACAGGGGTCCAGTGCTGAGTCCGTCAGGCTTCCACGCTAGTTCTAGCGCCTCCATGCCTGCCGCAGAGCCTCAGCCCCCTGTAAGGTGCATGCGGCTTCCCGCGTCATGGCCACCTCATCAGCCTCATCCTCATCCTCACAGCATCACCACCTCAGCATCACACTCAGCATCACGCCTGCATCGCCCCGCGGCATCACCACCACCATGTCCACAATCGCCTCCCCCCGCGATCCCTCCACGCCCCTCCGCCGCCTCCCCTCCGGCACGCCCACGTCCTCCACCCGGCCCTCGCTCGACCTCGCCCGCTCCGCCGTCACCTCCCCCGTCAACAGCTCGTCGCAGCCGCCGCCGCCCCATCCGAAGCGCTCCAACCGCGCCGCCCTGCGCGAGTACTACAAGCTGCGCGCGCCGCCGCCGCGCATCGAGGTGCCCGACTCCGAGGTGCCCGCCAGCGAGCTCGACGCCGACGACTTTGACGCCGAGGCGCACGTCGCGCGGGTCGTCGCCGACAGCGGGCTCGAGGAGCTGCTGCGGCTGTACGCGCAGGTCGTGGGCGAGGTGCGGGCGCTGGACGCGGAGAAGAAGGCGCTTGTGTACGACAACTACAGCAAGCTCATCACGGCGACGGAGACGATACGAAAGGCACGCAGCATCAACCCGTCCTGGATGGGTTCAAGCTAACCGTACGGCGAACTAGATGCGCGCAAACATGGACCCCCTGAACCCCATGGCCTCGACCCTCGACCCCGCCATCGCACAAATCTACAGCCAAGCAGCCTCAATACGGGAGGCCGCGCGCGAGACGGTGCCGGCACCAGACTCGGACGAGGGCAGGCGAAGAGAGACCGAGGCGCGGAGGCGGAGGACGAGAGAGCTTGCCAAGGCCGCGCTGGCGACGCCGCAGCGGCTGCGAGAACTGGCCAAGGAGGGCAGGATGGAGGAGGCGAGGAGGCAGTGGGAGCTCCCGCGGAGGCTGTTGGCAGCGTGGAAGGAGAAGGGCGTCGGTGGCGAGGATGTGCAAGCCGTCATCGACGAGGGCGATGCGGTGGTCAGGCCGAAGAGGGAGCCGCGGTCGGAGAGGACGTCGACAGCTAGTCGGTGATGGCAGCGAGAGCGACGGGGGCAACAACAGCTAATTCATACCGACTCCTGCAAAGCTCCCGCCCCTACTTACACAACCTCTCCCGCAGCCCGCAGACGCCTCGCCCCCCATGGGCTCCTATGCCAGCTCGCTCACATCCAGGATCCTAAACGGGTCCTTGTCGTACTCGCTCAGCACCACCTCGGCGCCGGGCACCTCCGCCCGGAGCAGCTCCTCCAGCCGCGGGCGCAGCACCTCGTTCAGGTACCCCCTCTCCGAGTTGCTGTGGAAGACCTGCACCAGCGTGCGGCCCTGCTGGACGGCCCGCAGCGCCGAGTGGTGGCTCGTCTCGCCCGTGACCAGCAGGTCCACGTCGGCGGCGCGGAGCACGTCGTAGCCGCTGCCGGCGCACACGCCGAAGCTGCGCACCGTCGTGGCGGCGACGTCGGCGCCGACGGGGCTCGCGACCATGACGTGCCGCAGGCCGCCGAGCCCGGCCGCCAGGCGCCGCAGGATCTCGGGCAGCGGCACGGCGGCGCCGGCGTCGAA